>JANHGN010001651.1:0-10215 GCA_024605025.1 Megaceryle maxima
AAAAAAAAAAAAAAAAATTCTCTACAACCAAGAAAAAGGTAAAGGTTAAAAAGTTTCAAAAAACAATTTAAAAACAAAATGTTCCTCTTTAAAAAAAAAAAAAAAAAAAAAAAAAGGCAAAACCAAACAACAACAACAAAACAACCAAAAAACCCCACAAAAAAACCAAAAACAAACAAAAAACCCCAAACAAACAAACAAAAAAACAAAACCCAAAAACAACAAACCAACCAGAAGAAAAAGCTCCCTGTTCCTAGAGTGAATGGATGATTATTCAAAGACTCTAAAAAGTCTTCAGGCCTTTTTTTCGGGTAATTTTTCCTTAAATTCAGTAAAATGGGTACTCCTTCTTAAGCTGCTCAGGTTTCTCCACCCTTCTTGTCCTCTCTGGTGACTTTGAAGTTTTCCTGCAAGCTTGTAAGGATGTTTCCAGCAATCTGGATTTGATCTCAAGTTCTATAATCAAATTGTTATGCTTTCAATTTTATTCAATTTTTTTGGTCGTCAGTTAAGCTTGAACATTAGAATCTGTACCCTGCTTACTGTGCTCTTGCAGTGCACTTTCACAACATGGAGAGAGGCTACCTCACAGGGGATAAAAAATAGTGATGTTCTTGTCATAAGCTCTGGCAAGACTTGCAGATATAAGATGTCTGCCATGTTTTCCTTAAAAGCCAACAATAACATGAAACTGTGTCCACTGAAACAGGGAAAGCTAGAAGAATTAACTAGCCTGTGTACTCTGGTTTCCATCTTTGTGGCTGATTTACAAGAGACATTCATAGTCTTTATGTTTACATAGAAACCAGAAATAAAAAATGTCAATTAAAGCTTTGTACACCAGACTTCTGCTTCTGCTTGTACCTTCTCTTTACTTTTCAAGACCTTAAATGTAAAAAATGATAGCTCTGCTGAGAAGTTGGCCAAGGGTAGAGTTATCTTCCAGTATCTTTTCTTCCTTGAAATTTCTGCTATTCAAAAGTTTTATTCTGAAATCCCTTATTTTCTACCCAAGTTTTGTTGTCCGGTCATTTCAGCTTTCTTAAAGCTTTTTTTTTTTTTTAAGGTTTGTGAGATATACCATTCCCTGAAAGGTTAAAAGAACTGGACTGATTAAGAAAACAATCTAAAAATCCAAGAAACAAATTTTTAGGTATTTTTGCAACATAGAATAGAGGTTAGAAGGGACCTCTGGAGATCATCGAGTCCAACCCCTCTGCCAGAGTAGGATCTCCCAGGGCAGGCCACACACGAACAGATACAGGTGGGTCTTGAAAGTAGAGAAGGAGACTCCACAACCTCTCTGGGCAGCCTGTTCCAGTGCTCTCTGATCCTCAAAGTGAAGAAGTTTTTCCTCATGTTAAGGTGGAACTTCTGTGTTCCAGTTTGTGACCATTACATCTCATCCTGTCACAGGGCACCAGCCCCTTCTACTTGACACCCACTGTTCAGACATTTGTAAACATTAATAGGATCCCCTCTCAGTCTTCTCTTTTCCAGGCTAAACAGCCCCAGGGCTCTCAGCCTTTCCTCATAAGCGAGATGTTCCAGTCACTTCATCATCTTCATAGCTCTCAGTTGGACTCTCTCTAGTATTTCCCTGTCTCTCTTGAACTGGGGAGACCAGAACTGGACACAATATTCAGATGTGGTCTCACTAGCACAGAGTAGTGGGGGGGGAAGAACCTCCCTCAACCTTCTGGACACACTTTTCTTTATGCACCCCAGGATACCACTGACCTTTTTGGAGTTCAGAGGTAGACTCTTGGCCACGTCACTGCCAAGTAACGTGAGGTTAAAACATGTAAACTACTTTTTTATTCTTTTAATAATACAGTAATTCTGATGTCACTCATCTCCCTTGAAGAAATATAGTAGGATTTTTCATGATTAAAGCATGAATTTCCTAATTGTTTTCAGAGTGATTTGAGATTCGTCAGTATTATGGTTTGAAGTACTTGTTTTCATTAAAGGCAAAGTACTTTCTTGAATAAGAATGTATTTGAAATCCTTCCCTTGGGCCTGTTGCATGTTATTATTTCTTCTGTGTGGTTTATGCTGTCGTCTGGAGCCTGTAGTTTTGCTGTGCTAGTAGCCATTTTGCTCAGATTTGTCTTTAGCTCAGCTTTGTAGGATTTTCATGTCCTAAATGAATAAAATTTATTTATAAAATTCACTTTGTGCTTGTTGTTTGGTGCATAGCTTAATGTTCTAAGGCAAATACAATGATGGAAAAAGCCTCAATTACATGTCGTATGCATTAATAATTTAGGGGAATGTATCTCTGTATCTTCATTTCTTTTTTTTTCCCCCACTTAGGAGTGTAGGGCAATGTGTGCATCCACTCTCAAGGCTGGGCACTAATTGTACAAATGTGTTCAGTATTGTCTTGACCAACACAGTAACTTAAACATTTCAGTAACTGTTGAAGGCAGTAGCCAGTGCAGCAACATTCTCCTGCCTTTAGGAGAAAACAAAGAAAAGAGGAATTAAGCACAGAAGCCGAGGTGCATTCATTCCATTCACACAAGTGGGGTACACAGCAGTCACTACAACATACATAGAAGCTAGTCTCACCGTTAGGACTATGTCTTGCACACTGGATACACTGCTGTTCATCTGCCTCGGTTATCAGCAAAGACCTCTCATTTCAGAATTGAGAGCCTTGGCTTTTTGCAGCGGTGCATTAACATTAATAAACATTAAGGTATCAGTAAATTAATTTATTCTTTCTGGCTTCATGATGCTGTACTAACTGATCTGAAATTAGTTAGGAAACTCCTCTCCCCCTTCCCTCATTGCATGCACCTCCCTGATTGTCTGTCCTAAACCTTTGATGTTAGCTGCTAACATTTGGTTATGACTATAAAATAATTCATTTTAAATTTTGTAAAATTTAATTCTTGTCTGCTGGTAAATAGGTACATAAGGGACTATGTGTATAACACTGTCACCGAAATTCCTGATCTCCTTACCACCTAACATACTGCTGTGTGAAATGTCGTCATTGTTACTGTGCTGTGTTCTCTTTCCTAGTTTCCAAATAAAACGGTAGCCCAAGTTGCCTGCAGTATGCTGAACATGCTGATACATTATGTGCATAGACTTCAAGTGTATCAAGCTAATTCACCTTTAAGAATTATTCAAGTAAGCAATTTTTTAAAATGTGAAAAAATTTATATCTTTAAATGTAACAGTAAAATGTATTTCACTGAAATTAAAATACCAGAATATTGACAAGTATGTTTCACAAAATGTTAAATTAGTAGAAACAGTCTTATTGGTCATTGAGTGGGTTCACATTGCACTTACTTGTTGACTCCAATATTAACATGTAAAATGCTGATGTCATGCTTATTTTTTCACCAGTACAACTGTGTACATGAAAACATTGTCATTGAAGTGCAAATTATCTTTAATATTAAAGATCTCCAAATATGTTTAAGTTTAGTAAGAAAGTGACCATTTAAAATACAAATCTATAATTCTATTTTTCATATCCTTATACAAAACAGTTTACATTAAAGTGTTTCAGTATAAAGCAAAAATTATTATTTTGAATACAGTTTAAATAACAAGGAAGTAGACTATAGACTCTGTGAGTCTGAACCACAGAGAAAAGATAGAGGTCTCCCAGGTAACCAGAAAGGGAATTGCACAGAAGCTTCTTAAGAGGTATAGCAAGTGTTTCTCTGCTCCTCTGCAGTCATATTGTTGATTAAGTAGAGGCAGAGTGTTTACAAATTCTAGTACCTGCTGAAAATGTATTTGAAAATTTATTTTTTAAAAATTATTAATTTCTTTGAAACTTAAATATTTAAATTGTATTTTTAAAGAAACTATGCTATATTTTTCCTAGATTCTGATAGCAACTATTACCCATCTACTTCCCAGTACAGAAGCTTCCTCCTATGAACAAGACAAGAGGGTAAACATTTTTCATTTCTTTTTAATATGTCCAAGTAATTAAAAATGTGTGTGATGTAGCACTGGTACAAAATTTAAGCTGTGCCTTAAAGTAGGGATTGAGCTCTTTAAGTATAATACAGTATAATCTTCTCAGAATTCCAGCAATATTTTTTAAATAAGTGAATTTTTAAAGTTTTTGTAGGAAAATACACATCTACAATTCACAGAATCATAGAATGGTTTGATTTGGAAGGGACCTTAAAGATCATCTAGTTCAAACCCCCCTGCCATAGGCAGGGACACCTCCCACTAGACTAGGTCGCTCCAGGCTTCATCCAGCCTGGTCTTAAACACTTGGTATTGAGTGTTCTTAGTAACTAAGAAACCTTTTTCCTTATCCTCAGTTAATTTACAAGCAAATACAGTAATGTGGACTTTTAAAACTTGTCTTTTAGGGAAAATATTTTCTTAGCTTCTAGGGAACACTTTTCAAAATATTTATGAGATTGTTATTTTTTGCACTTTCTATTGTAAGTACACTCTTGAGCAAGATAGCCTGTAATCTTCAGATGAATTTGCTTGTTTTCATCCTTCAGAACAATCTCTGCCTTTTTATATTTTCAGTGGGCCTGAGTGCCCTAGCTCAGATGAACTCCTTCTTCACCTGATACTCTCATTAGTACTTTCTCCCTCCTGAAAGCTCTATCTCCTCTGACTTACTTGTTTTTTCCTCTAGGACTGTGGGACTCAATGGTCATTTAAACACTTGGTGCAGTTTATTACTGGCAGCTCTGTCCTTCTGAACCACACACTCCCACGGGAGCTGGGGTTCATCCTGGGGTTCATCTGTTGCTCATTTTGGCCTCCAGAGACCTGTATTGCCTCTCCTCTCTGCTTCTGTGGAGCAGTATGCCAAGCTAGCTACCTTCTGTTTGAAACGTGTCCTGTAAATCAGTAGCTTTCCCCATGAACTAATGTGGATCATTCTATGTCAAAATCGTATAAAAACTTGTCTTAGCTAGTTTGACAAATGTAGTCCTAATGTATTTCTTAAAAATTGGTTTAATATAAAAATACTCAGAGCCCTTCATCATTAAGAGAGACAAGGTTGTAATGGGTTGTGTAAAATGAGTATGATGTTTATATTTAATTTTTTAGTAAATTACTTAAGTGTCTATTCTTTTAAGTCTTTAACTTGGGAAATATTTTAGAGAATCTTGCAGCTATTTATCTGAATTGTTTCCATTTCCACAGTTAACTTTAAAAAATAATTATTTGAAGCCAGAAAGTTATTAATAATTTGGTATGTATGTGTGTCTTAATCTAATTCTGTTCTACAGTCTTTAAAAACATCCCCTAGAGGGAGTTGGTTCTTTTGCTGGCTGAGTAGCCTTCAATACAGAAAGCAGTTGGATTTCTTTCAGATGTTACCTGGTGCTGCATAGCACTGTTGACTTGTGAAGGAAATTCTGTGTTATTTATAAAGCACTACATGCAGCTGAAATAGTTCCGTTTTGTGTAATCTTTGATTCACTTTACAGTGAGATTTATGTGCAGAATGGTGCGTCAGCCTTAATTTGTACCTGTGTAGTCTGTAATTTTAAAAACAGCACCCTACAAATCAATTCTGAAAATCATGGGTATCCTCTTAAGCACAGTATCTGCTCAGAGACATACCACACTGAGAAACTCTTGTATGGATGGTCCTTCTTAAATATCTCAGTAGACAAAGTTTTTACTGCTGTCATAGGTTTTGAACATACAGTGGCTTTTAAACAAGTATGACCTACCATTACTGCAGAAGGTTGACTCTATTGATTTGAAAAGAAGAAAGTAAAACAGGGAAATAAAATAAAGTGATAAATGTGAACTAACAGGTGCTGGTTTAATTGTTTTCTAATTAAAAGTGTTTGTTCCAGTTGGTAGTTTCTTTACTTCTGTGCTTATTGGACTGGATAATGGCCTTGCCATTAAAGACCTTGCTGCAGCCTCTTCACACTACAGGAGCAGAAAATGATAAGGCTGAAAGATCCGTTCTTAATTGTATATATAAGGTAAGTGTTTCTTTACTTGCTAAATGAGAATTTCTGTGTATGGATGTAGTGCCAGTTTTCATGGAAATGAAGACAGAGTTTTTCTGTAAGCTGCCCTCCATTGTACTGCTGAAATGTGGAGTGCTGTCTTGGTTGTTCTACACTTTACTGTAACTGCTTGATCTTTGGCATATTTAGAATTGTTGATTTTGTTATACATTTTGTAATGTTTAACCAAGTTCCTTTTTATATGTCATATTGATAGCAGATGCTTGTGTTGTAGAAGACCAACTATACATTTAAGAGAGGAGGATGTAGCCTTTATATACCAAGCAATTTTATTTAGCAATAAGCAAAGTAAAAAAACACAAAGTTATAACTGTCTTTAGGGACATGGGACAAAGATAGGTTGCATGTAATTAAAGAAGATAAGATATCTAAAAATAAAGGTAGCTTAGTGATTTGTTGTAAGTTTTTATTTAGTGTTTCTTCATTGTTAAATTCCGCTTCAATGTAGATGCAGTTTTAACAATTTTCTTCACAGACCAGGGGCTGTTCTGTAACCATTAAGCATCTAAAACTTTTCAACATTTTGTTCTGCCTACCTGTTTCTAACAAATCAGTTAAAAAAATTAAATAAAATTAAATCTAATTTCTTATAAAACTATCAACTAGAAATTTTAGTAATTAATGTTGTGAAATTCTGGTTTTCTTCTAGGTTCTGCATGGATGTGTCTATGGGTCTCAGTGTTTTAGCAACCCTAAATATTTTCCTCTAAGTCTTTCTGATTTGGCATGTGTAGATTACGATCCCTTTATGCATTTAGAAAGCTTGAAAGAACCAGAACCACTGCATTCTCCAGACTCAGAGAGGTCTTCTAAACTTCAGCCAGTCACTGAAGGTTTGTCAAATTGCCTAAATACATTTTATTTTTAAAAGATTTTATCTTGGTTTCCAGTATTGAAATGTTGGTTTCGAACATAAGTTTTAAATTATACCTAGACACTAGGTAGAAACCATTAGTATGGAAGAGACTAACATAATTTTGAGCAATTACTGTTCGATTAACTGAAAATAAGTATCTTCTGAACAACATGAAGATTGATTTGATATGGATTGCTTGGTGCATCAGCAAAAAGCGCCAAGTACTGCAGCATGGATAAATATTGCTTTTTGGTTCACTGTCAGTAAATGAAGAGTGGTTTTTTTCTTAATTTTGCTTCTTTTTCTAAGAATATTTTGGGTTTTTTTCCTATCTGAGCTTATAATACTGAAAGCTTTCTGGGATTTTCTCTTTAAGTCTATCATAATTTGTTGTCAATCTGTGTACACTGTCTAAAACCACAGAGTTATCCAAAAAGAGAAATTTTCTCTTACAACCTTAAGAGACAGAGGACTTAAAATTTGCTTCAGAATTTGGGGGGGAAAAAAAAAAATCAAGAAACTAAACTACAGATGACTAGCATATATTATGCAGTGTATCTAGTAAATATCAAATGGTTGCATTGGGAAGAAAATTGAAAAAGATGAGATTAATACTGTTACCAGAAACTCTGTGTAGTGCTATTCTCCTTCCATATTAAGTTGTTCCATTTAGGCTTCCTTTAAAGATATTAAGAACCAGATAAATGCAGCAGCTCTTTGTAGCAGCTGTGTGCTAACAGCAGGTGATTTTGTGGACTGTAGTGACTACGTGCTGTTTTTTATGTAGAGAAAATGGCTAATCATTGTGCCCTTGTCTAAGGCATGCTTCATCATCCTCAAGTACTTTTTTGGCCAAAGAATTCTAAACATAGAGCTGTCCCCTAATAAGCTCAGTATTGGATTGAACAAGTCTGATTTGAGAACTATTGGCAGGAGGAGCTGTAATTATTAAATTTACTGAAGAATGAAGCAAGGTACTATAGTTGGCTTTTTGTCAAATGGCTGTGGTCTTATTAGTAAAAAGTAATCATCTGCTGGGTCAGAATGAAAGAGGCTTCGAAGGATTCATTCTCTCCTAATTACAGTCTCACCTATACATATTATGTAAAGCTAATATTTAAAGCATTTCCCAAAATTAACTTCCACTGCATGTTCTATTACAGTGTAGTGAATTGTAGTAGCTTTTTATGCCTGGCATCTTTTGTAATCTGTAATAAGCTGTAATTACGGGTTAGCAGCAAATGCTGTATGGCTTGTTTAATCTGACAATCTGAAAAGACAACCCTGAATAGATTTCTTTTTAAATGAAAGTAGTTGCACAAAGCCTTAGCATTGATATCTTCATTTTGCATTTCTATACGTGATCTGTTCTTTTATGATATTTTGTTAAATTTTAAATAAAAGTAATTTCAGATGTTCCTTCCTTTTATTTCCAGATGAATTAAGGAAGGTCCATATGTTTTTAAAGTTTCAGGGCTCTGGAATTGTAAGTCAGATCGTGAAATTTAAGTGGCAAACTACAGCATTATAAAGCCACCCTGGTCTTGCAACCTTGGCACTTCTAGTCTGTATTTCCAGTCAAGAGAATAAAATTGGCAGTGCTTAACTGATTGCACAGCATCTGTTCTCCCTGGCTTTGTTGGAAGAGTGAGAGGAGTAAAGTTAGTGGGTAACAACCAGTCTGTGACTCTATCAAGATAGGGGGTCAATTAGTGGAAGCTAGCAGCAGAGCCATATGCCAATGGGCCAACCTCTCTTCTTTTTTTTTTCTGAATAAAAGTGCTGACATGGTACCTTTTTTTTAAGGAATAGAAATGGGTAGGATGACAGTTGCAGGGAAATCAGGAAGTTGCTGCAGGTATAGTGTGGGGATTGACAGGCTCTTTCCTTAGGTCATAAGTGAAACTGACGATACTGAAATGCCAGAATTCTTGAGACAGGGTGCTTTTGACCAGTGTAATAGATGTAATTGACACTGTTATGCCTCTCATTGTTCAAGGTTAGATCCATCACAAGTTTTATGGACACCTAGCCACAGTATCCTGTGGTATGAAACCATGAAGATATGGGACTTTCAGTGATAACAGCTGTGTAGTGGGGACAGGATCTATTGGGAGGCTGGAGCAGCCTTGCAGTAAATGGCAGGGCAAAGATTTGGTAAATCCTCTGGAAACATGCAATGTGGGGAGAGAAGAGGACTGTTCCCCTCTCTGTTTCAGTAATTTTCCAATGCTGTCTCTCTCAAGGAATCTGTTATACCTAGGATTATATGTGAAATTGTCTTTGTCCTCATCTCTGTAGGTTTCAGCTAAAGTGGTAGGTTGCTGTATAAGATACACAAAGGGTAATTTTGAAATTAAGTATATTAAAGTGTTATATTAGAATTAACTCTTAGCAGCTCACAACAAAGACATCAGTGGAAAGCTTTTCTTGCATCATCAGAACTTGCAGAAGCAAGTTTTATATATCTAAGAAATCACAGGGCTTGTCTACATGAATGCTAATGAACTGCTTCTCTAGCTAGTATCGACAACCGCTTCCTCTAACTACAGTACAGGCATATTTCATGATCATATATTCATGCTCACCTGAGGAACCTGAACATAAATAAGTCCATGGGACCTCATGAGGTGCATCCCAGAGTACAGTAGGAATTGGCTGATGCAGTTGCTGAGCCACTCTCCATAATATTTGAGAACTCATGGCAGTCAGGTGACATCCCTTGTGACTGGAAAAAGGGTAACATTGTGCCCATCTTTAATAAGGGTAATAAAGAAGACCCTGGGAACTACTGCCTTGTCAGCCTCAACTCTGTGCCTTGGAATATCATGGAAAAGATCCTCCTGGAGATTATGCTAAGGCATATGGAGGACAGGGAGGTAATCCTAGGTAGTCAGCATGGATTTAGTAGGGGCAAGTCCTGCCTGACCAACCTAGTGGCCTTCTACAATAAAGTGACTGCATCAGTTGACAAGAGTAGACCTATGGATGTCATCTATCTGGACTTCTGCAAGGCTTTTGACACTGTGCCCCACAACATCCTTATCTGGAAGTTGGAGAATTATGGGTTCAATGGGTGGACTGTTCAGTGGATAAAGAACTGGCTGGATGGTTGCACACAGAGAATGATGGTCAACGGCTCAATATCCAGACGGAGGAAGGTGATGAGTGGTGTCCCTCAGGGGTCTGTGCTGGGACCAGTGTTGTTTAATATCTGCATTAATGATATTGACAGTGGCATTGAGTGCAACCTCAGCAAGTTTGCAGATGATACCAAGCTGGGGGGGGGGGGGGCAGTTGTTTTGCCAGAGGGACAGGATGCCACCCAGGGGACCCTGGATAGGTGGG
>JANHGN010001652.1:0-14904 GCA_024605025.1 Megaceryle maxima
ACCCCCCCCCCGCCCCCGCTTCCATCCCGGTCTCGGGCAGCAGGCTCCCGCGCAATAGTAGGAAAAGGAATAAGTATCCTTCTATCTATCTAGATATATTAACTGCTTTTTAAAGCACCAGGATTCTCCAGGTACCTTACGTGACCTTCACACCTTACCACCCCGGCAGCCCGGGGCATGGCATTAATCCGATTTGCGGCGATGGAGAGATCGGGGGCCGCACAACGGGTCATTGTTCAACCCGGTCCGGTCCCGCGCCTTGCTCTGGGAGGCCGTGCCCGGCGCCCGAACCGGCAGCGGGGCACGGCCGCCTAGGACGGGATGCGGGACCGACTCAGGGGCGCTTCTCACACCGTCTTGCGCTGTGCGCGTGGGGAGGGACGAGGGAATCCCTTAACGGGATGGGATGCCCGCCCCTATCCCTCATCCCGGCAGCACCGCGACCCGGCTGCGGGCGGGAGCGGGCGAGGGAGGGAACGGGGGAGGGAGGGAAGAAACGAAGGGAGGGAGGCGGCGTCTCCTTTAAAAGCCGGTGCGGGGCCACAGCCCGCTCCCACAGGGCGGTTGTGATTGGCGCGGGCCCGCGAGCCTCCGGGGTCGTGACATCGCCTCGCAACAAAAAGGCCCGGCGGCGGCGGCAGCCCGGCTACCCCCGGCAATGGTGCGGTGCGGGGCGGGAGGCGGGCGGGCCGGCGGGGCACCAGGCGAGGGCCCCTAGAGCGGCCGCTCCACGCGGGACGGCGGCAGGAGCAGGCGGCTCCCCACCCTTTTTTAGGTTTTTGTTGGGTTTTTTTTTTAAGTTTTATTTTATTTTCTCCTCCCTCTTTTCTTCTTTCTTTTTAAGGGAGCAGAGCAAAGTCAAAGATTCATCTGAATATTGCTGCGGGAGTCTCGGTAAATGTCCATCTGTCTGATGCGGGTGATGCAAAGGACATTTTTTAAAAGGAGCCTTTTAACTCCATAGACACATAAGGACCCATTCACGGGCAGGCACACGCACCCCCACGCGAGGAGGAGCAGGAGGAAGAAGAGGAAGAAACAACTTTTTCGATCGCTGCTTTTAAAAGGGAGAAGCCCTTCCCTGGCCGGGACTTGCCTTTTGCCTCCTCAGCCAGCTGCTAAAAGTATGTTTTTGAGGCGGACTGTATTTCAGGGAACTTCTATTTTCTGCTCGGCAGCTGTAGAGGAGCAGCAGCGAAGTTTGGAGTAACACCAAGTGATGCGGGAAAAACACACCGAGAGCAGAAAACGCTCCTGCAGACACAACCCCCGCTGCTGCTGCACACAGGTATAACTCCGGCGGTCGCAGATCCGCTGAAAGCCTTCTCCGCAGGAGGACTCCGTGGGCCACGGCGGAGGTTCTAGAGCTCTGGAAGAGAGAGGGGGGACGGGACACTAATCATAACAATTATAATAATAATAATCCAGCGCAGAGTTTCACGGGGGAGAATATCATCCTGTGGGTTTGGCTAAGGACGTAGCAGAATTTGTGTTATCCTCCTCCTTCCCCTTCTTCCACTCCGCCGAGGGAGACTAGCTCTCCCTTGCTCTCCGTTGAGGGGAAGCCGTTGCCCCACCGCGGAGCCCCGGCGCGGGGAAAGTGGAGCCGGCCCCGAGCCCCCGCGGCTTGGCGCGGGGAGAGGGAAGGACGGGGGTCGGGACGGGAGCGCAGCGGGGAGGTCGCTTTGCACGTCGGCTGGGGCAGCTACTCCTTCCCTTCCCAGCGGAGCCGTCCCGGCCGCGGCGGCGGGAGGCCCGGCTCGGTCCGGGCTGGCTGGCGCACACCTGCGGCCCGGCCCCGGCCGTCCCCCCGCCGCGCTGACAGCGGCCGCCCCCTCCTCCCTTTCACCTCCGCGCTCCTTTGTTGCGGATCAGCCCAGCTCCGCTCCTTCGCCCTGTCCCGCCTCGCTCCCTTTGATCTCCTGCCACGGGGATTTTCGTGCCTCGCTCCGCCGCCGCCGAGCACCTGAAGCGGCCCGACGGGGCCTCATGGGGGGCTCCTCCGCGCTCGCCCGGCCGGGGCCGCGGCGGGGGCACCGCTCGCCATGGCCTGCGCTTCGCCCCGCTGGGGGGGCCCGGTCGAGCGCCGGGGTGGGACCCACCTGCGGACCATCCCCGACCGCCCTCCCCCCTCCCGCGGCGCGCTCCCCCGGCGCGGTGTCCGCGCTGACTGGCTCCCATCGCCTCCTCCTCCTCCGCGCAGGTTGATCATGGTTGCTGTGACCCGCTCCCTCCTGGCGCTGCTGCTCTGCCAGGTGCTGCTGGGCGGCGCGGCCGGCCTCATGCCGGAGGTGGGTCGGCGGCGCTTCACCGAGCCGGGCCGTGCTGCGTCGGCCGCGCAGCGCCCCGAGGACCTCCTCAGCGAGTTCGAGCTGCGCCTGCTCCACATGTTCGGGCTGAAGCGGCGGCCCAGCCCCGGCAAGGACGTCGTCATCCCCCCCTACATGCTGGACCTCTACCGCCTGCAAGCGGGCCAGCAGCTGGGACAGCCGCCGGCCCTCGGCTACCCGCTGGAGAGAGCCGCCAGCCGCGCCAACACCGTTCGCAGCTTCCACCACGAAGGTAGAGACGGGCGCGGGGGCGGTCGGGGGGCCGTGAACAGACGGGGACGGCGATGCGTGGGGCAGACGGCGGCGGGACGGGCTGAGGGAGCGGAGGGGAAAGGGGAGGGCCGAAGGAGGAGCGTCGGGGCGGATTCCGCCTTGGGAGCGCGTAAGCCCAGCCGCCGGTAACACGGGCTTCATTCAGTTCAGTGGGGCGGCGGGGTGGTGCCGGCCGGGTGTGCTGCCAGAGCCCCGGCTGCAGGCTCCGGGGGTTGAGCCCCGGTGCGCTTGCTCTGCCACCCTCTCTCCTTCTCCTCCGGCTGACGAGGGGCTTCTGTTTTATTTACTTTCCACGCTAAAAGAGAGTGGCTTTGCGTTGAGTGTTCCCACAGATAGCTTTTTCTTTTGCGAGACTAAAGAGCAGGAAAGTCTCCCTAATGCGCGGCTGAGCCGGGGCCTCTACGGAGGTTTCTAATCCTTACCTAATCCCCGTGAGAGATCAATGAAACAATCAATCGTGGCCTTCTCAAGCGTTCCCTCGCCCCACTGTCGAGGAGCAGTTTAGCCCACAGCCAGGCAACACTTCCCAGCCATCAGTGCCTAGGCTGATAAAAACTCTGCAGCCAGGTTTCAGCTCTCACCTGCAGGTAACCTGGCCAAACACAGAGCAGGTCTTCCAGCAGCACCTCCACCCCTCCTCGCCTGCAGCCCACCGAGGCAGTGGAACCTCTTGTAAAGTGTTTCCCAGCTTACATAGCCAAAGTAGTCACTGTGGCATTAGCCGTGGCACAGGTAGGCCTGTGGAGCCAATGGCACAGGTGTCACTCATGCTCTCTGGGAAATGTTTCCCCAGGTTGTAATTGTTCCTGGCTGCTGGTCTTCAGTGCTGGCATCCAGTGGCCCTGCTGTGAAAGTAATGAAAATACATTTTTTCCCATGAAGCTGTGTTAAGAAAATAAATTCATTAGTATTTAATGTTTCTGATGGATAAAAGAGGTGGCCTCGGAGAAGTGGATGTGCTGTTTAGTGGAAAGCCTCGTTGTGAGGAAGGAGGTGAATGACGAAACGTAACCTCTCATCATCTGTGTTTACCTATGTGGGAAGTAAACATGTAGTAGTGAATGGGGAAAAGACAGCTAAATCCAAGTATGGTGGGACAAGAGGCTGTGCAAAGGAGGAGCTGGAAGGGCAACATTTATAAGTTTTGGGCAAATGTAAAAATCTGCAGTTTGGAGTAATCATACTGTTACAGCAAAGACTGACATAGAGCTATTCTATAATTTTGACAAAATTTAGAAGAAAATCAACATGGCTCCATTTTTTCACCAACTTCTCTCTGTATTAGTGACTACTTGAAAACAGAAATTTGTCTTGTGACCAGTCAAAACATCTGTATATTTACAAGTATTGCTCTGGTCCTTGAAATACCCTAAGGCTGAGCCTCACCTTATGCAAAAAGTTGTACTGGATCGAGCAAAGGATGGTTACATGACTAGCGAGTGCTAACAGCAGCTATGGCTTCCCCGTAGAAAGCAAATGTTTTTCTGGGATGCTTAGCACCAAAATTAAACCCCATGATTTGTGTGAGATTTATTTTAGCAAATGCTTTTAATTTTTTCAATGTCTGTAGCAGCAACATACTTCTTAACAACCCTAGATGTATTTTATTCCCTCTGAAGCTCCATTCAATTATTTGTTGACTCAAAGGTGAGAATGGCCTGGGGTTTATTGGCATTTTACATTTTTCTCCTTTTTTGTGGTTTTGAAAACCTGTTGTTCAGAAGTGACTTTGTTGCATTATGCCTTTACCACCCAGCCCTTTTTAGCAGCTGAATCTTCCTGCCATTCTTTATGGGCCTTTTGGGTAAATACCAGGGCATGCTTCATAAAGTGAACTCAATATCTGTAACTGCACTGTCTCAAAGATACAAAATCCTTACATTAAGATTTGTAAGTCGCCTAAATTGCAGACTAGTATTTTTTAGAAGGGAGTTTAAAGGATTGACATTCATGAAAAAAAGCTGAAATTTAATAGTTACCCTAAATCCTCAACTGGTTTTAGTGATTCTCATCAGACCCCCAGTAACTCTAGTGCTTGGGTTTTCTTACTAATGTCCTAATTTTCTTACTAAAGTAACGCTGAGTGTTTTTTGCCACTTATTATAACCAACTGGAAGGCAAAGGACACCAGTATGCAATCAAAATGCATAACAATGAATGAAGCATTCTTAACTTCATGCTATATGCGCTTGCCTAAATAAACAGAAAGACAAGGGAGATGCTATTTTCTGCCTGAAAGGCTTTCAGATCCTGTGTGTCACATGTGTTAGCTGTCATTTGAAAGTTGCCAACAGCAGACTATCTGAGGGGTTTGATGTCTTGACTCAGTTCCTAATTTATTTTTTTTCCCCCCCCTGTTTAATCAAATTAGAAGTTTTGGAAGAACTGCCAGAAACAAGTGGGAAAACAGCACGGCGTTTCTTCTTTAATTTAACTTCCATCCCTAATGAGGAGTCTATCACCTCAGCTGAACTCCAGATTTTTCGGAAACAGGTGCACGGAGCCTTTGAGAACAACAGCAGCTACCATCACCGTATTAATATTTATGAAATTATAAAGCCAGCAACGGCCACCTCTAAGGACCCTGTCACAAGACTTTTGGACACCAGGTTGGTGCATCATAATGCCAGTAAATGGGAAAGTTTTGATGTTACACCAGCTGTTTTGAGGTGGATTGCACATGGACAACCTAATCATGGGTTTGTGGTAGAGGTGGTTCACTTGGACAAAGAGAACAGTGCCTCCAAGAGGCACGTTAGGATTAGCAGGTCTTTACATCAGGATGAAGATAGCTGGTCTCAGCTCAGGCCATTATTAGTAACATTTGGGCATGATGGCAAGGGACACCCGCTTCATAAAAGAGAAAAGCGTCAAGCGAAACACAAACAGCGTAAACGCCACAAATACAGTTGCAAAAGGCATCCGTTATATGTGGACTTCAATGATGTGGGGTGGAATGACTGGATTGTTGCCCCACCGGGGTATAGTGCCTTTTACTGCCATGGGGAATGTCCTTTTCCACTGGCAGATCATCTAAACTCAACAAACCATGCCATTGTTCAGACTTTGGTCAATTCAGTGAATTCCAAAATCCCCAAGGCTTGCTGTGTGCCGACAGAACTGAGTGCTATTTCCATGCTCTACCTTGATGAAAATGAAAAAGTTGTATTAAAGAACTATCAAGATATGGTTGTGGAGGGTTGTGGGTGCCGCTAACACAGCAAATACATTAGACAAATACAAAAAAAAAGCTGACACTTTAATATTTCCCAATGAAGACTTTATTTATGTAATGAAATGGAAAGAAAAAAAAAAACACAACTATTTTGAAAATATATTTATGTCTACGAAAAAGTTGGGAAAACAAATATTTTAATCAGAGAAATATTCCTTTAAAGATTTTAAATGTATTTTAGTTGTACATTTTATATGGGTTTAACCCCAGCACATGAAGTATAATGGTCAGATTCTTATTTTGTATTTATTTACTATTATAACCACTTTTTAGAAGAATAGCTAATTTGTATTTATATGTAATCAAAAAGAAAAAAATATAGGGTTTGTACATAATTTTCCAAAATTGTAGCTGTTTCAATTGTGTGTATTTAAGTTGAAAAGAATACATGGAAGGTTACTATGGCAAAGTGCATAGCACATTTGCTTTCTGCCATGCTACTGTTAAGGTCACAAGTTCAAGTCCAGAAAAAAAAGTGGATAATCCACTCTGCTGACTTTCAAGATTATTATATTGTACAATTCTCAGGAATGCTGCAGGGTGGGCTGTCCAATCCATGAGAACTGGCATCCTCTTTAGGTGGAACATTTGGATAAGAACCAGACATTGCTGATGTAGTATAAATACTGCTATTCCCAACTAATTTACAGTGTGAATATAAGAAGGGCCACTAGAAATCCTATGGGAGGTGGGGGTGGGGGAAGGCTGAATCCTTTCTAGACCTACAAAAAAGTGAATGTTTGATGTTTCCTTTAAAAGTCCTTCATTTAAAAGTCCTGGCCGAATATAAAATAATAATAAACTAAAATGTCTTTTTTTGTGATTATGCTAAAGAGGAACACTTATGTTATTTGTACCAGCCCTTGTCTTTAACAGTTGGAAAAGCATTGCATACTTCTCACCTCAGATGAGAGCTCACTTCTGTGGAGTGCTATAGTGAAATTAATCTTCAATTTTTGCCTGATGTACAATATGCAGCCCCCTATCTAACTGGAGCTAATGGTTTTGCTGGTTTGCAGATTAGTCTGTCTTCCTTTCCAGGGTTTTGTGTTTGAAAGCTTTTTTTTTTCCTTCCCAAATGTTTACATCTATTTCAGACAATAAATCACAGAACTTTGATATTTATTTCGGAAAAGTCCAGTCTGTAAGGATAAAAAAAATTTACTTGTGCAGCCATCACAAGGCTAACTTGGGCTTTACATCTTCTTACTTCTAAATTCTTTCATGTAAGGGGTGAAAGCATGATTTGCAGTTGGCAAATGCAATATTAAAGCCAATGTTATTGTTGTGCATTAAAAGACTGGTATGGCAGTCAAGTTACCAGCTGCAGAACCTGGGATGAGCAGGCAGAGGCTGCATTGCTCATTGTGTGAGAGTTGCACTGAAATAGTAGAGCAGGAAAGTAGCTTAAATGGGCTTCCTGGTGATCTGAGCCTGGGAACGGACTAGAATTGTGTTAGACTGTTAGTGGGAAGTTCCCATCTATTTCAGGAGCTCTTTGTTGTAGTTAGTGGATATATAATGGCTCTGTGCTGATACATCCAGAGATGTCAGGACCTCCTTGCACTCCATCGTGGATCCATTTCTGGATTTGGTTAACTGAGGCAGCACTTTGTAAAGCCATGTGTACAGTTGACCTGTTAGAGATGTCTAAGTCAACTCTGGGAATCTCTGATTTGGACCTTCTGTTAGAAACCTCTTCTTTCTCATGGCTGTCCCCACATTTCCTTTTTACTAGCACCATCTGTGTTACAGCAAAAGTACTAAAGTTCATTAGAAAGGCTAACTTGATGTCTTACAGTTCATCTTGTAAAACAGTTCTCTGCTGCTAATCATCACAAAAACAATGGGTACAGATGATAGGAGAATAAAACTAAGTTCCTGTTGACCACTGCCATTTTTCTTTTGTGAGTTTGAAATATCTTAGGTTAGCTGTAAGTTTCTGTGTTGAGGTAAACTTTTTTTTTGTACCAGCAGTGTTTTTAATTGCTAGTGGGGAGCAATCTAACACTTTGTGGTTCAGCTCTGCTTACATTTGAGAGGTAGCTGGTGTTACTGGTCATGCTGATACCTCATTGTAGCCTATAGGTTTGCTGAGTGGGCAACCTCGTTTGCTTTTTCAGAAGACCAGTGTTGTTTTGTTGGCTAATGCTTTTAGGGAAAGCGCAGTTTGATTTGTCTTTTGCTTGTTGCCAGCTTTACTGGTAATGAGTGAGTTGATGGCTCTTGCTTTGGGAAGGTTGTCCATCACAGGATATGCAACAGTGAAGGTACTTCAAGAATTCATTGACTGTTGGCGACGCATAGTTGTGCTAGTGAAGTCACAGCAGTGCTAATGTACTCTACAACCCGAGCTTGCAAAAGCTGGACATAAAGTGCTGAAAAACTGAAGATCACACCATTTCCATGAGCAGGAAAGGTATGACCTCATGGCACTTTTAACCAGCTCCTAAACTCCAGTGTTGCAAGGCTTAAGTTTCACACAGCTCCTAGCCCTTCGTGTGTAGTAACTAGATTTAGAGAGGATTTTTACAGAGTGGTGACTGCTTTACTTCTCCTCTAAGGCATGAGAACATGTTGATGCTAATCTTGTTTCAAAAAAGTTGGCTACAGCATTTGTCTATGCATGAGCAGTAGCTGGCTCATGGCGTGATGCCGCATTCCTTGTAAAGGCAAACATCCTGTTGCTTGAGAGAGAATCACATCCTTAGTAAAATACAGAGGCCAGTGTATAATTGTAAACCTATTACAACTCACTTTTGTAAGCATTTCTATACCTGCTTAGTGTTATTTATGGAATCAGCAGTTCCATACTGATTTTGAGGAGGAAGTATGTATGTGTCAAGCTCAGCATGTCAACAAATTTCTGCAGAATTGATTTTGTAATGTATCTTGGAATCCTTAATGCTTAACCTCTCTCTAGATTGGAGATGTGGGAGTGCTGCAGTGAAGCGTGTTTTAGAATTTAGAATAATAGAAGCAAAACAAAATTTCATAAATGAGTAGATAGAGATCAGTTGGGTTCCTGACCTCTGCTAAATAGGGTTGATGGTCAGACAGTCCTGAAAATTTTGGGCTTTCTGACATCTTCTGTGACTGCTAAATTACCCTAAATAGTAAACGTATATTAAATACTAAAGTTGTTACCCCAGTACTTATTTTAGTTCTTTAGTATTTGTTAGTGTTATAGTACTCTACAAGAAGAAATCAGTTTGGTTTTGGTTTGGGTATTTTTGGTTCCCCCCCACCCCCCCACCCTTAAAAGGAGGAAAAAGCAGATCTGGAAGGCAAAACTGCCTTTGTTACCCTATAGACTGTTTCCCCTAAACATATTGCTTCTAGGCACTTATATAATTCATATAGGCAGAGATTGTGATAGATAATGTCACCCTTTGTGCATTTCAGATAAGCATCTCTCTAAACACAAATGTGATCAGCATCTCTCCTTGTCCTTTTGAGACTCAGTAGCAGCTTTGTCAAGTGGCTTGATAATTTTTGCGCAAAATTCAGTTGGACTTCTGTGGTCAGCAACATGTAAAAATGACGTGGGAAGATCTTCAGTTGAGGTAAGCTCTCCCGAGAGCATTGGCCATTTTCACCAAGCAGGATCTGCTCCTCTGTGGTAACCTGGGCACATCATAATCAGGTGTTGAGACCTTTCCTGCTCGTATGATAATTGGGTTTGGGTGTCCCCAGACTCACCTGCTTTCCCCTCTGCCAGGCAGTCACAGGTCTCACTTGGGTATCTGTACTGATGAGGCTTGGAGAGGAATGATTTATTATACTCTGAACTCGGGAGAAGGAGTTCATCTGGACTGCATTTATTAGACCCACTTTGCTACACTATTAGAAGGGGATAATTATTGAACTATTTTATTATAGAGCTATTCCTAAATTGTTTATTTTTTTTTTTTAATTTTTATTGATTTCAGGAGTCAGCTAATTGCCATATGGCAGCTTGATGTTAATGTTTTATGAAGATCAGGAAACAAAAGTTTATGAAAAGCTTTTGTATAGTAACTGCAGAGTTTCAAGAACTGTTTTATACTTCCTGACAGTGCAGGTCTGGCTTAATGGTTTGTTTTTATTGCTTAAGAGTGTAAACCTTTCTTTAGCCGATGTGTGGAAATTATATCCTCATCCCGCATTACGCATTGCTCATTACTCATTCCCTGCTTTCATTTCTGCCATCTGTAATCAGAGCTTTACTGTTTCAACTGCATGCAAAATGCTCCTATCCTTTGCTCAGTAAGATACTTTCCCTTAGCACTCACCCACCCTTTAAAAAACAAAAAAGGCGGGGGGAAAGGGAGGGGCGGGGTGAGGAAAAGCCTACTCTGTCTATATTGTTTTTGTCTGTTTTGGGTGGAGTCTGTCTTAGATTTTGGTTGCTAGATGGTTTCTGCAGTAACAAGCAGAGAAAAATCCAAGACTGAAAAGGCACTTTTAAAGGTGCCATATATTGCCTGAAGTATTATTTATCTAATTATGGATATGGAATGTTTCCCTTCTTTATGTTAAGGTTACCCCTTTTTGTAAGGCAGACTTGCTGTTATGAGAACTTGGTTTGTTGTGCTCCTGCAACATGAGAGAGAACGTGAGAACCATGAATCTTGTTCCCAGTTGACTTAAGCTGCTCAAAATAATGAGAAGCCAAAGGCATTAAAATGTATTTTTAAAGACATTATTAATGGTTGTTACAGGCAGAAACCACTTTTTTTTTAGTTACATAGGAAAAAGAGAAGAAGCTGTTTTCAGAAGGACACTTGGATTTTACATATCATTGTTGTAAGGAGGGTGTTGGATAAAAACACAGTCTTTTGTTTTCTTAGACTACTATGTACAAGGAAAAAGTCCCAGCTTCCCAGCTGCATCAGAATATGACCATACTCTTTGTTTACTTCTAAGCAACTTTGCAGGTGTGTGAGAAACCATTTGTGTGTTCACTACACTTGCCTTGCTTGGGCACAACAAGAATTCAAAAATTATTTTAAGATTACTACTTTGTCTCTCCAGTACTAATTCTTCTGTCTGTATTCCTGACAGCCTTGTCTGCAGCAAGCAGTAATGGCTTCCTAAGGTGGAGTTTCCTCTCTTTTTGGAATCTAGTCACCTGTCAGTGCCCTTCAGGATTTAGCAACCTTCTGTCCACAAGCCTTGTGCTATGGTCACTTAGTAAAGTAGGTACACTGGTTTTGTTCTAGTTCTGTGCCCTTTACAGTGGCAAATTTATCCCTCACTTCAGCAGGAATCTTAGTTTTGTAAGGGTCTGAATTGCATGCAGCAGGAGACACTTCATAACACTAGGCAGTGTGTTTGTAACTTGCTCCAGTTCCGAGGGCCGAAGATTATTTGTGTCTGCATTTCTATAGTGCTGTGGAGGCACTTGGCTGTAATACCTGCCTGGACTTGTATTGCCCTCAATAGATGAGCAGAGGCTGAGAGCTGTCAGACTTCTCCAGAGGTAGGAAAGTTGCAGTGGGTCATCTTGGTTCTTGGCTCATAGGGCAGGGTAGTGGTGAGATGTAGTTTTGCTCTTCACCATTCACTCTTGTAGGGGTTTCAGCCAAAGGTCCTTGGCCACCTGTGTAGAAATTTGATGGGAACCACTGGGTTAGGTCTGCAGCTGGGTATATTCGTTTAACTCCAGGAAAGAAGTAGATCTGTGTCTCTTTAGCTTGAAAAAAGGCAACGGATTTTGTGGGAGGAAGCTGTAGGTGAGGGAAGTGGGGAAGGACCTGCAGGCTTTTGAAGCTGAAAGTGTTAAGTTTCTAGAGGGACTTCAGGTAGAGATATCAGAGCAGTGAATTGATAACATTCTAAAAGTTCAGGTTCCCACAACAGCTGGTCTGTGGCAGACTTCCAATTTAATGAGGCTGATAATCCCATTAGAGATTAAATTAAGAAGGTTTTTCTGGGAGATCAAGAAGAAAATTATGAATATTGTACTGTAGCTTGGGTTGTAATGCCAAGGCAGCAGAGACCTGACATGTACTTCTTGCACTGCAGGACATTGTTTCATTCAGTGTCTCATTAAAAGAGAGCATTCCACTCCAGCAGTGTTTCACTACAAACAGAAGCAAATTTACTGTTGTTATTATTATTACCACTACTGCTATTATTACTATCATCATCATCCTGGAAACATGTGGATTAAAAGATGGAAACATCAACCAGATCTGCAAATCAGCACAGCTCTACTGACTTTGTTCTCAGATGGTCCCATCCTTATTATTAAGCAAATCCTCAGAAGGCAGGGTGACCATGTGTAAAAAATAATGTATTTAAGGTAACTATTGACATAACTCCAGTAGCTTAGAACATGCATAAAGCAATTTTTTATGGCATCCTGCACACCCTAGTGATGGGAAAGTGTTGTATGCAATAATGATTCTAACCACAGACTTCAAAAGTATAGAAAAGTATAGTCTGTGGTGTGATGGAAATAGCTGCTTCCACATCAGTAATATACACAGGCATATTGAAGCTTAATTGCAAGGCCAGTGGTGATGGGGGAGGGGAAGGTAGATCTGACTATAGCCTCACCAGACACACAGGCTAAGTAGAAGGCCTCTACTTTATAGCCAGAAACAATTACTCATTTCATTATAACCTTGACTTCTGCATTTTTCTCATGACTTATTGATAACTTCATATGGGACTTCATAGGCCAAAGGAGATACTGACTCCTTAGAAAGAGAGACAGGGTGTGTATTATTTCTTATAAACATCACCCTGGCTGTTGGCTTAAACTAAGGACAGTTCTAACATTGTTTTTTTTTCTGTTTGCGTTCTCTTCCTTTGAATGAAAAAAATCTTTTACTTAAAAACAATCTTTGAGCCCAGCTATTATGTCCATTTTCATGAAGAATCCTGATCTTATAGCTGACATCATAATGTTAACATGAAAGCAGTTCTGATGTTGCAGACTGTTGCTGTTGGACCAAATCCTAATGCACATGGATGCAGTTTTCCAGGCCTTAGCACTGTAAATAAAAGGTGGGCCCAATAGCTTTAAGTGAAAACTGAGCAGTTCTGCAAAATACTGACACTACTGATACTCTTTTATTTATATGCATTTATTCCTGTTGTTCAAGACCTAGATTACTGGAATTACAGGTATGTTGTTACTTTACTGCTTTCAGTGTATTTGATCTTGCGGGATTTAAATCTTCCTTTTCTGGAATCTCATGAAGACACCTATGCCTGAGATTCTTAAAAGGAAAATTTCCTTATGCTCTCTGGGGAGAAGCCTCAGAATGCCACCCTAAGACTCAAAGATCAGAAGGAAGTTGAATTCAGGTTCTCCTTCTCTTAACCGCTGGTATTTTTAAAGTCCATCAACTTTTTAGGTTACTTAGGATCACCAGTAACCCATGTTCTAGATGACATTATTACTGAGGGGAGGATCAAAGACTAATTGATTCATATTTCTTGGTCTCGTGATTTGGGTTGTTTTCAGTTTTGTCTTTTTTTTAATAAATAGTTAGAAAAATATAAGAATTAAGAAATAGAAAAATATAACTATTTTTAAGAAATAGTTTAACTACTTCTTGACATGTTGAGCAAAGAAGTCTCCCAGGTTTGTAGATTAAAAGATTTTAATCTTTGAAAATATAACCAAAATGTACCCTAGAGAGCAGTCATTTAGAGACAGGTCCTGCAGACCTGCTGATCTACTGATTTATACCCACTGCAGAGTTCCTTCATGAGAAGGACCAAGCCCTGGGAGTATGGTGTTGGGAGCATGGGTGGAGTCTTCTGGGCTTTGTCAGTAGCAAAAGTTGAGAAAGTGGTCTGTGAATTTCCTGTGCACAGGTTCTGACAAAACCAAACAAAGTAATTAAAAATAAATAAATAAATAAATAAAAATCAGTAATTGGTTATTCGGTGACTGTCCTCAGGAGCCCCAGACCCCTGAGGCCCCAGAAGAAGTCAGGATAAAAGATGAGTTTTGCTTAGTTGATGAGGACTGGGTTAAGTATCAGTTGAGTTATCTGTATGTACATAAATCCATGGGCCCCGAGGGGATGCACCCATGAGTGCTGAGGGAGCTGGTGGAGGTAATTTCTAGACCACTCTCCATCATTTTTAAGTCATGGACAACAGGAGAGGTGCCTGAGGACTGGAGGAAAGCAACTGTCACTCCAGCCTTCAAAAAGGGCAAGAAGGAGGACCTGGGTAGTTACAGACCAGTCAGCCTCACCTGCATCCCTGGAAAGGTGATGGAACAACTTATTCTTGGTGCTGTTTCCAGGCATATCAAGGATAAGAGGGTCATCAGGAGCAGTCAACATGGTTTTACCAAGGGGAAGTCACGTTTGACCAACCTGATAGCCTTCTGTGAAGATGTAACCAGGTGGATAGATGATGGTAGTGCAGTGGATGTGGTTTATCTGGATTTCAGCAAAGCATTTGACAATGTCTCCCACAGCATCCTTGCAGCTAAATTGAGAAAGTGTGGTGCGGACAATCAGGTAATGAAGTGGATTGTTAACTGGTTGAAGGATAGAAGGCAGAGTTGTGGTCAATGGGGTAGGGTCTAGTTGGAGGCCTGTATCTAGTGGAGTCCCTCAGGGGTTGGTACTGGGACCAGTACTATTCAACATATTCATCAATGACCTGGATGAGGGAGCAGAGTGCACTGTCAGCAAGTTTGCTGATGACACAAAGCTGGGAGGACTGGCTGACACACCAGAAGGCTGTGGTGCCATCCAGCAAGACCTGGACAGGCTGGAGAGTTGGGTGGGGAGAAATCCAATGAAGTATAACAAGGCCAAATGTGTAGAGTCTTGCATCTGGGGAAGAATAACCCCAGGTACCAGTACAGCTTGGGGACTGGCCTGTTTAGAGTGTAGCACGGGGAAAGGGACCTGGGGGTCCTGGTGGACAGCAGGATGACCATGAGCCAGCAATGTGGCCTTGTGGACAAGAAGACCAGTGGCATCCTGGGGTGCATTAGAAGGGGTGTTGTTAGTAGGTGGAGAGGGGTTCTTCTCCCTCTCTACTCTGCCCTGCTGAGTCTGCATCTGGAATATTGTGTCCAGTTCTGGGCCCCTCAGTTCA
>JANHGN010001652.1:15004-35375 GCA_024605025.1 Megaceryle maxima
GACTGAGGGGTGACCTCATTAATGTTTATAAATATGTAAAGGGTGAGTGTCAGGAGGATGGAGCCAGGCTCTTCTCAACAATGTCCAGTGATAGGACCAGGGGCAATGGGTGCAAACTGGAGCATAGGAGATTCCAAAGAAATTTAAGGAAAACTTTTTCATGGTGAGGGTGACAGAGCAGTGGAACAGACTACCCAGAGGGGTTGTGGAGTCTTTTTCTCTGGAGATGTTTAAAACCTGCTTGGACATGTTCCTGTGTGACCTGCTCTAGGTGGCCCTGCTCTGGCAGGGGGCTGGACTAGATGATCTTTCAAGGTCCCTTCCAACACTAACATTCTGTGATTCTGTAATTTGCGAACAACTTGTTATAACCCAGCAGGCCATTCTGCTGGCAGGTAGCTATTGCTGCTCTCACCTGCTGGAGGGTCTTAGCCTTTTTTTGAAGATTAGATTTAATTTTCAGATAGGAGCAGCTCAACTTATGTTTTTATATCAAAGGAAATAAACCAGGTGCTGCCCTTTTCAGGAGCCTTCTCTTGAGACTTGAACTGTGGAGTGGGTTACTGCCAACTTTTCCATCTAACTGGTGAGGAAAACTTGTTGTCAAGCCTTTCTTCATGAGCCTGAGTGTCTGAGAAGGATCTGGGAAGGTCCTTCCAGCTCCTCCTGTATGTGAGCACTTCCTTCAGTGTTTCAGGCTTCATTCCTCTTTTTTACCTTATTCATTCTGTGGGGAGGGGGAAGGGTTGAATACTGTGACACTTTGAAGAGTGTGCCTTTACCAAACTTTGGGTTTTTTCTGTCTTCCTGGAACTCTCATTACATGATCCTGGTTTTCTGAGCCAATTGTTAGCCCAAGGCCAAATCCTTAACCTTGGGGTAGATAACAAAAGCACAGCTGAAGAGATCTTGACTCCATTAAAATGGCTGTCTACTCCTTGATGCACTCAAAATGAGGCACATAATTCATTTTAGTTCCAAAGGTTGTTCTTAGCATAGGAAATTAGCAACCTCTGTGATAAAAAGTCAGCACATAAACCACATACACATGCTTAATGTTGGTCTTTGTCCTCCATTGCATTCCACATCCTGGAGGTTGTTGGTGTGTCTAGGAAGAATCCAAGATTGAATCCTATCTGGGAAGTTTTACGTTGTGTAACTGCTTTTGTTCATAGTGAGGCCCAAAGACTTTGTACCAATGATAGGAATTGGCATTTGAAAAATGTAGCTTTCTGACTTGCAGCTCTAAATAAGAGGAGTGTGTAACTGGAGTGTGTGCGCATAAGAAATGAAGCTGAGATCAACTTTATTAATGGATATCAAGACTGGCTTCTTAAGTACAGCCCTCTTTTATGCAGAGACCCCAGAGGTATGAGGAAAGCCAGCTAGTGTCATACTGTGCTGTGTGCAGAAGCTTCTCTGATGTGGAGGCCTCTCCAACAGGTCACTTCTGAGTTTGTTTTTCTTTGGGAGAGGACTCTTCCACCTTATGCTCTATTGCTCAGTCTCAGGACTACTCTGAATAACTGAGGATTTATTTTGTACTGCAGTGAGTGCACTATTGGAAGAGTCCCTTGCTGTCACCGTGTGCTAATTCTCAAATAGCTCTTCTCTGCCTCTTAAGTGTTTTGTAATGATACATACCTTAAAGAATTTGGAGATGCCCAGATGCACTGCTGTTTATCCTGTAGGGTAGAGATAGATAGCTACATTATATGGCATAATAACAGGTTTTATCCCTTTGTAACCAGTTTGCATGTGGACCAGGTCTGGCCAGTATTAAACTGGGAAGTAAAAACGTCTTTGTGATTAAGGTGCTGGAGTGGGATGCTGGAAATCTGGGTTCAAGTTGTGGGTCAGCCATAAACTCCCTGGGTGACCTTGAGCAATATAATTATTCTGAGACTTCAAAGGTATCTGAACAATTTGGACACCCATTTTCCAGTCATTTTAATTAACTGGGATGCTTTGAAATGCTCAGCTTTAATCTCTCTGTACCTAGGATGCTCATTTGTAAAAGCAGGATAATGATATTTCCTTGTGCATGAAGAGGTGGTGTGTGTGTTAATGACTGGGAAGTGTGCAGCTGCTCAAAATGCAGCAGATACGAAGCTTGCAAAACTTTAGGGAGCTGGGAACTTTCTGAGTTTTGCAGGTGTGGAGCTCAAATATATACATGGTCCTATGCACAGGACAGACTTACCCTATTTCAGTGAGATTTGTTTACATGTCGACATAAACAGGAGGTTAGTTACTTACCATGATATATTACCATCATATGGGTTCATGGGAGATAAATACCACTGCAAATAAACTGCAACCAAAATATTTACTGAGAGGAACAGCTCATTTATTCAATATTACATTTAGCTCCATAACATCTTGCAGTTCTTTAATAGTGAATATTAAACTTCTACAAGATAAAATGACTAGTTATTAATGTTTCCATTTTGTAGCTTTATTTCGTAATGAGCCCTACACCCCCTTTAACATCACCTATGGTTATGTCCCTTTGCCTGGTGTTACGTGGCTGCGTAATGAAAAACCTGTAATGCACACAGGCAAAGGGAAGGGTTAAAAGAGCCGAGGGAGTCTTTACTTCCTTTGTTTTCTGACTTTTGTGGGTTTAATACACAATCTTAACATTCCATTAGTAAGTGGTTGCATTTTTTTCTTTTTAACTTATGAGATTAAAGGTTCCTTTGGATTTTACATTTTTTTCACTACTCTAGTCATCTCAGTTGCATGTGCTGGGCAGGCAGGAAATGAAAAGCTGTCCTCAGGAACCATTGATGATACCCCCAGAGTCAAGTGATCAATGTCTGGGAGATGCTTGGCCCCCAAAAGAAGGTCTGTCAGGTAGAGAAATGTTTCAAAGGTCCTAGGACTTGGGTTCATTACTGGCCTTTGAGATGATGACCATCACCCAGGACCTTTGAGTAAAGTGCGTGCAAAACTCTATGCGGTGTTACACTGTCACAACATCTGATCCAGCTTGTTATAAAAGTTATTGGTCTGTCGGTACTAAATGTGTCAAAATGAGGTTTCACTATTTAAAGATGAAAGAAAGCTAGGGCTGCTGCTCTAAACAGCTTCCACTGAATCAGTCGCATATGTGACTTCAGTATGAATCAAATCAGTGTTCTTTTCAATGCTCTGTCCCTTGGCTTGTTACAACAACTGCTCTGTAGACAAGAAAATCCGACTCTGTTGCTTCTTGTTAGCATTGTGCTAGGATGGCAATGGAGTAACTGGTTATTTATCTTAAGGAAGTCTCAAATCTTACTGTCAAGATATGCTTTTCTCTTGAAATCTGATTTTTCAGAGCAACCATGGTCCACATGCTTCTTTAATGTGCTGAAATGTATGCTTGCAGGATAGGTGACCATATATTTCTCAGTTTTATTCTGAAGTGTGTATTCTGAGCATCCTGAACACTGAATAACAAATTTACCTCTAAAACTTCAGTGGAATAAGGTAGTGAAAACTCTGGTGGTAGTTTTCACTGAAAACTGACAATCAGAGTTATAAAGGACTTGAGGTAGTAGCTGCTTAAACATAATTTAAAAATAAAAGCAAACAAAATGGGAAAAAACCCATGTCTAGATATTGACCAAAAGTTAAAATTACCTTAGATAAATTACCTCTGGATTTTCTAGAAGAAAATGCATTCAGTTAATTGAAAGCTAGGGGCAAAATATGGTAATGTTTAGGTTTATCTTAATATACTTATTAGCTATTTTGTATTCTAGTCCCATGAAAAACTTTTGGTCAGAACTTAATTTAGTACATTGTTACAAACTCTCATATCTGCCTGGCTTTATCCAAGTTCATGAACCTTTTGAACAGCAAGACCCTCCCCTTATGACTCTGGGGTTCTGGAGAGGGATTTATAGTTTCATGTGCAAAACAGTATGAAACTTGGCACTTCACATGGCCTGATCTCTGACAACTCCAGGAGCGCTATGCAAAACTGGGGCCTGTGAGCTCAACCAGCTCGGAGGCGAAGTAAAGGTTTATTGAAACTTGCATGAACTTGAACTAAATTCCATTTTTTTAAAAAAAGCTGGGCCTTGCTGTACCCTTCTTGCTTTGCCATTAACATGGGGGAAATCCATCCTGCATGGCTACTGTGAAGAGAAATTCAGTACGATTTCTGATGTTCAAATAAGGATAGTGGTGGTGTTGGGCAGAGAGTGAAGGACTTCTGATATGAAGGAAGGACGTTGATGACTGGGAGATAGGAGTGTCTTAATAGTCAGTGTATGGATAGGAGAAGTTACTCTGAGCTCCTACTTGCTGAATAGCTGGGGCAAGCCAGTCATTATGACTGCCTGTCAGGGTAAATCAGTCACAGTCAAATTAGGCACTCATTGACATCACCTGTCTGCAAGGTCCAGTTCATACCGAAGGCCAGGTTTGCCTTTTGCTACTCTGCTTTCAGTTGAAAGCTTGTGAGTGGGAATTTGGCTGAAGCTCTAGAAAATCTACCTGCCTCCTTATTTTTATAAACCAGCAAAAGTGTTACCTGCAGCCAGTGTCCAAGTCCATTAGAAATGGAGTGAGAGTTTCCTGATGTTATTCAGTTGCAATTCTGCAGATATTATCCTTTTCATAAGAATTGAAGTCTCCAGTAATCCTTGCAATTGACTGATGCTGGGGATTGGGCCCACAAGGTACAGAAATATTTCTTCCTTTACAAATTTCCTGGCCTTGCCCTCAGGACAGTGAGTAGAGTGTCTGGCTTTGGAGCTTTCATCACCCTGGTAGGTCATGTTATGCCTCTTCTTACCAGGTCCTGAAATGAGTCAGTGTTGCTTACTTGCAGGCTCAAATTAGCTGTAGGTGAACACTTTAGGCATTAATTCTGTGTTGTGTTGCATCTACCTCTGTGCTGTATAAAGACCTCCAGGGATCCTCCACAAGGAAGGCCATGCTTGGATTTGTCTGAATGAACCTCTTTCAAAGTTGCGTGTGATTGTGGGGTTGGCATGGAAGGGATCCCAACTTTGATCCTACAGTGTATTTACGATGACAGTACCAGGGCTTTTCAAGTTACAGTAGGAATACTCTGCTGTTAACACATGCAGAAGTCTGGTTATCAAGAAGTGGGTTCATTTTTCTGACACTAGGCTAAACCCTTTTAGGAGACCTGTAACCCTCCCCACATCTGCTGGAAGGACAGTGCATAAGTACTTCAGGAGACTTACAGTGTGCGAGGGACAACTTTTTGATGGTGTTGCATGAGCTTCCTGATGGAAGCACTGTGCTGGACCAATAAGGAAGAACTGTTTTGGATGCAGCATCATGAGATGGTTAAGAACCTGAGGGAAGTGGGAAAGGCAAATGATTAATAATCACTCAAAACTTCAAGCATGTGGACTTTGGTTTGTTCAAGGAACTGGTAGGCAGGATCTCCTGGGAGTCTGCCCTGGAGGGGAGAGCCCCATGAAAATTGCTTGATCTTCAAGGACAGCTTCCTCAAAGCACAAGAACAGGATGCTGAGCAGGTATAGCAGGAGGCCAGCTTGGCTGAACGGGGAACTCCTGACTGATTTCAAATGCAAAAAAGAAGAATATGGAGGTGGAAGCAGGGACAAGCAATGAAAGAGTATTACAAAAGTGTTGCTTGGGCATGTAGGAACAGAGTTAGGAAAGTCAAAGCTCAGCTGGCGTTGGAACTGATGAGGCTTATGGTGTGTAAGCTGATCATTTCTACATGTACATCAGGAATACAAGGGAGACCAAGGAAGGTGTAGGCCTTCTGCTGAATGTGGTAGGTGATGCAAAGTTATAGGAGAAGGCTGAGGTATTCAGTGTCTTTTCTTGGTCTTTATTGGCAAGATCTCCTTTCAGGACCCTGTGCATAGGTATGGAGGTACTACCCCAGCACCTGGGGAGCTGGGAGTCCTGATGGGCACCACATCCAACATGTGTTGGTAACATGGCTCCTGCAGGAATGAAAGCCAACTGTGTTCTGGATTGCCTGGAGAGGACTGACTACTCCTCTCTACATGCATTCATTAGGATGCCACTGTAGTACTATGTCCAGTTTGGGACTTGTTGGTAGAAATACCGGCAAACTGGAGAGAGCTGAGAGCAGCTGTGGTGATTGGGCTGGTGGGCTGTGTGACATGAGGGAAGTTGAGGGAACTTTAATTTATTTAGCTAGAGGGAGTATAATTGCACTCTTCCATGCCCAGAAGGAGGTTATAGAGAGGATAAAGCCAGACATGAGTTCTTGTTTCTGCATATACCATGTTATTTTTAGTTTGTCTTCCCTTTAACAAGGGAAAAAAAAAAATCAAAAAAATCCCTCAAATCATCAAAAATTTGTGGGCAGATGTGCTGCAGTATGGTGATTAGGATGTCATATTTGTTGAAACAGTGTCCAATATCAATGAAATAGATAAACAACTGATTATTTATTTCTGGCAGGACTTTTTTCCTCAAAGACCAGCTTTGAATGAATCCTGACACTGTTTAAAAAAAATCGTGATGCAGGTGGGAGAGACTATAATGCTAAGTTTGACCCGAACTTTCACAACAAAAACGATTCAGCACAGGGTAGTTAATGATTTCAGTAGGAAAATAAAGTGAAATATTTTTTTTTTTTGCTCACAAAATCACTGTGGCCTGGATGAGATGATCATCTATGGACTTCCTTGACCAATTAGAAAAAAATTAAAGATGACAAAGTCTAGCCACTGACACCTGTTAAAATTCAAGCCCATACTAGAATAAGAAGCTTCTGCTGAAATATGTACTGAGTATATTTTTATGTTTTAAATATGACTTCCAATCCTGGTATTTGCAGGTGCATTGTACTAAAGTGAATGCAATCATTTTGTTAATTGCAGTTCAAGCTCATTAGGGAACTATAAAGGCAGAAGAATGAACGTAACTGTGCATTAAATGGTAAATGATTTTGGGTGGGAAGCAGTCAGGTGTGTTGCCTTAGGCTATGATTTTCCCCAAATTAACATACATAGCAAAGAAAGAAAGAATGAGGCGGGTGGGAAGAAAGAAAGGCCACAGGTCACCAAAGCAAACCTCCCAAACTCCAATGACGCTGAAAGGAAATGTTAGTTGCTGAAGCGCTGAGAATCTGGCTGGTACTGGCTCACACTGGGCAGTTTTTGTATTGGTTTCGGTTCATTCAGACCAAATATAGTGAAATCCAAACCAGCTCATCATTGTTCATGTAGTTAACTGAGCAGAGTTTTGGAAGGTTTCACCGTGGCCTGCAAGACCTCTTAGATGTGCAATATTGACTATTATTACAAAACCATCTTGAAGTAGTGTATGCTTGAGCAAACAAACAGTTCCCCTCAGAGTTTTGATGGAAGATTTGTAAACTTGAAAATGTTACTACAAAGCTTGGTTGCTGCCATCTCCCTACTGAACTCTCAAGCCAGCAGGGATCCACAGATTTCCAGGTGGTTGTACATTTTGCTGCTTTGGAATAATAATCATTGAGTGAAACAAAAACCTTGGCCAACACTTCACATCTGAATAGCAATAGCGAGTGTCTCAATGTTTGGGTGTCTAGATGGACATGGCTCAAAGAGTATCTTCTTCAAATGGCCATGATTTGGATCTTCTGGAAAATCAGGTTCCTTTTATGTTGCCTCTTGTTTTCCAATTTACGTTTGCTTGAAGTGGAAATACTTGTTTTGAGAAAGGAGGAAGGTGTGAGGAGAACTGAAAACAGAACTGAATGAAAAATTTCCCTTGGAACTTTTTCAATAGATTTCATATTTTATGTAGATCTCCCTATTTTTTCTTTTCTTTTTGTCAGTTTTTTGTCTTGTTTTCTGAAAGCATTTCCATTTTATGCTGCTTTAGTGAATCATTTAACCAGCCACTAAAGTTAAAAGTTTCACAACTTTTGGAATATATCAGTAATATCTGAATGACAGTTGAGGTGCAAATGACCTGAGGTTTTTTCAAATCTTTCAGAAAAATAGCTTCCTTCTGTTTAGTCCTAAAATTTTCTTTGATACAAAAGAGAGAAATAATATTATTTATTTATTAATTTTATCTGGTGAAACTATATAGACATTAGCCATTTTTTACTCTTATTTGGTTTAATTTCTTAGTTTTTTTAGCTGCATCCCAAAGATAAAATAGACATCAGTGACAGTGTTCTGTCAGAGCATAAACGTTAACTATGAAAAGCAATTAGTTTGAATTAACAGAAGTGTGTATATTAGTCATTAATTTTATAATTATTCAGTAAAATAATTGCACTAAAGCAATTGGACTCTCATGCCCCAAATGTGTGTATTAGACAGGAATATTAATTTTTTTTCTCCTCCTCTCTTGTGTACCTGGTGCTGTGTAGGGTCAGGGAAGAGCTTCTGGAATGGACTCAGTTGAATCTTTTCTAGCAAATCCACTGTTCTTTGAAGTCCCAACTTTGGCAGCTGCTGCCAGCTTTACTGTCCAACATGAGACCAGTAAGACCAGATTTGGCTGGTAGGCCCAGTCTCCAAGATGGCTTCCTTTTGTAGAACCAAGTATGGGCAGTTAATTTGCACTTGGATGCATGTCGTATTTAACAAGATAGATATTTGCTCCGAACAGTTTAAGTGCAGAGGTGTGTACTCTTGTCTACTGTGTCTATTCCCAATTATTTTAACTATTTTTAGTTTATTTTAGCACACTTGTTATTTGCCAGTTACATGTAGTAGGTCTGCAAATACAGTGTATGCAGCTTTGTGAGTCTAAAATGAAAGTTCTCAGCTTGAGATAGACAGGTGATGAGCTGTTCAACCACAGCCAAGTGAGGGAAAAGTAAGAAAAGAAAAAACAACCTTCTTGCCTGACAGCTGTTAAAAAGTAATAATAATATGGAAAAAAAAATCCCCCAAACAAACACACATCAATGGTTAGACTGGTACAAAAGTCTTCTTTATTGGTGGCACATGGGCAAATGTAGTAGAAATATTTTTTCTTTTATAGGAAGAAATTTCAGCCATTGGGGGGTTTTCTGTTCTGATGATGGGTGGATCTGAAATATAAAACTTGCCAGACGTTTGCTGTAAATCGACCTAAGCCATCTCTTCACTTAACAACATAGAAATGTCGGTGGCAGTGCTGCTCTGCCCGTGTGTGTTTATGCACATATGCGTGTATGGCGTGTGGTTGATGTGGGACTGGCACCACCAGTTTTTTTCAAAAAAGGAAAAGTTTTGCTTGCCTTGAAACAGAAGATATCTGCCAATTTGAGCAGCTCTAGCACCACCATGCTGTTGAGATTTGGCAGGAGAGTGACTTTCACTTTGTTTTCCTGCCAAACTTGGCCACTTAATGAACATTTCAAACTTCTCAGCTTGCACGTGCTCAGCTGATGTTTGACGGAAAAATGTCATCCCTGCAAAGCCAGCTCGGGCTTCTCCCCGCTGTGGGGGGGCTGCTCTCCCACAGCTCCCACCCATGACGGGTCTGTCCCTCAGGGAGATGGAGGGGGGCATGGGTGAGAGAGAAATTGCTCTGTAATTGCAGCTGTATTTTCAGGATGGGAGTAATCTCAGCAAATCTTGCATGTCTGCTTGAGTATCTTGCTCTGTACTCATGGGAGGGGGATAGATGCTTGCAGAGAGCTCCTCTGTCCTGTTGATGCATAGATACACATAGAATGGAGTAGAAAAGAGAACAGGAGACTTCCATATATTTGGGGGTGTGGTAGACAAGTTTGAGTTCAGCATGTTTCTTTCCAGAAACCTGAAATGGAGCTTGGTGATTCCTGCGTTTTGCCCTTCTCAGCCAGTGTTGGCAAAGTCCCCACACAAAGCCTGCGCTTAGCTCCCTCCTGTCTGCATAGCAGAAGGTAACGTGCTCTCCCTCACACGGGTACTTTGTTAGCTTTAACTACTGGTGTCCCTTCAGTAACTCCAAGGGTAACTCCTGCTCAGGATATACCAAAATCATCTTGCAACTTTAATTCTCTTCCCAGCCTTGCTCCCATCTTCTGTTATGACAGTCTTTAATTAGACCACTACAATTACAGACTTGCTTGGAGAATGAATCAGGGTGGTGTGGCAAGACGCCGTTGTCCAAGGATCTCTATCCCATTTCTGGTAGGAGTGGAAAAGATGAATGGTGAATGAGGTGGGGGGTTATGGAAGGAGGAAAAAATATTAAAGGCCATTCAGCTGTACACTAGAGAACTAATGCTTTCAGTGCTACTGCCAAAGTGATTCCAGGCAATTTACTTAAACCAAACTGCTTGTCACTAATTAAGTGTTCCTCATATTCTGGGTATCTGACTTGAGACCCAGGGGTCTGACTGAAATCCTGAGCAGTCACAGTTGCAACAGAAGCTCAGGAGAGCTGCAGTATAGAAAATATCACTGTAGTGCTCTGAAAAATGAAAAGCCTTTGGCATGCCCAGTTGCACTGTTCCTATAGCCATGGATTCTTCAGCTCCCATTTTTCTTCCTTTCTTCCCAGCCCACAAAAGGGGGGGAAAGGTTGTCCCTTCACTTTGTTGGGAAACAGCAAAGGTAAATTCCAGGTTGTGACGTGCCTAAGTAATAACCTCAAGAGTGCCGTGGCAAAACAGATGAGGACATTGCTAATTCTGCAGCTGGGTTTGAGTCATGTGCGGCACAGCGGGCCTGGGAGCCCATGCAGTGCGTGCCGAGGCTCATAGCCATTACTGAATTGCTTTGTAGGGTCAGACCAGCCCCTTCCTTGCCCTGGCTGAGGCTGGGGCAGGCATCCTGTGGTGAAAATAGGAGCGTGGTCTTATCACTACAAGCTGGGTCATCAGGCACATGCATGAGGGGAGGTAAAATTGTTCCATTTCCTGTAATTCGGGATTTCTCACTTTTGAATGCTTGGCTTTGCAAGAACATCAAGTCATCTTTATCTGTTTTGGGAGCAAGAAACATCCCCAGACACCCCCAGCAAATAAATGCTTTCCTAATGGTTCTTTAAGGCAGAATGCACTGCCTTAGTGGCTTGTTATTGGGAAGAAAACTTGGAGTCACAAATGTTGATCTTTTACTGCACAGCAGTTTATGGCTGGATAAAAGGTTTCTGAAAATAGGTTTGATTTAAATAAAACAATGATCTCCACTTCAATTTTTCATGTGTGAATGCCTCAGAGTGCTTCTGTAAACTTCATTACTACGCATACCATTGCGTGCCAAATTTTTAGTTTCAAGATCTTTGAAATTAGGCATCTGCTATCTCTTGCCTGGGGTTTACTTAAGGAAAACAAGAATTCAAAACATGAATGCTCACAATCTTTACAAAAATACTGATGTTTACAGTTTGACCTTTACTTTCTAGTGTTTACCTAAGGGCTAAGTATTTGGAATTATGCTTTGACTTATAAATGTTTATCGTATAATAGGAATGATATCAGAGCTCTTCAGAAATAAGAGTTCCATGGAATGATTTGACAAAAAAAAAAAAAACTACAGTGAGGGGAAGCGTGGAAACAAAATAAAAGCTGAAAGAAAGGATTGGGACTTTCTGGCATTGCTGCAGTTTTGAGAATGATTGGTCCAGGGCAGGTGTCCCTGGCCTGTCAGCAGCCCTCCCCTCTGGGGGTGGCAACACTCCGTTCCACAGCCTGTGACCAGGCTGCTCCTGTCTCCAGGTAAAACCCAGGGCCCTCAGGGCTGCCCTGAAGGCCAAGCCCTCAAAACTTGTATCAGTGTCCCAGCCAGGGAGGATATGGGGCGAGGTGTGAAGTTCAGCTGAGAACTCATCCCTTTTGAAAGCTGTCTCAATAGGGGGGCTGTCCTGAAGCCACTATGCAGCTATTGTGTTGTGTAGGAAAACCTACTCTATTTTTTTTTTTTGTTCTTCATTTTTATACAAAATTATGTGGAAGACTGTGGACTTTTTTTCCTCTTGAGACCAAAACAGGTGGAATTTCTGATCAACAATTTTGAGAAGCTGAAAGGTGGACAATGAGATGATGGTGTGTTGAGGGAATGGGGCAAGATATGGTGTAGAAAGGACCAGCAAGAGCTTGCTGTCATTCTTTATAGGAAATGCTGGGGACTTCCTTTATTCAAAACATGATGCTTCTCAGCATGCCTTTTCCACACATGTGCTGTAAGTCAGCAGGAAGTCAATTGAAGAATGGTGTCTCAAAGTGCCATTACTGCGTCCTTTTTCTCTCCTGAACTAAACATACTGAGATGATGTTTGCATTTCTTTGCCTTCAGTGAGGACAACTCTGGATCAGTCTTTGGCAGGTTTCTTTAATCAGTTGTTTATTGATGAGTTTATTGCTTGTCTACCTGCTCAGTTTCTTTCCCTTTTATTCACTTAGCTCAAGAACAAACTCCCTTTCCACCTCTATCCCCGTGAGCAGCACCCAAGTCTTTCCAAATATGATAGAGCTACAGAGCTCAACATTGTTGTTGGCTCTATCGATAGCTGGATAAACATGGGCTTATTTCAAACCACAGCCGTGATCTGGCATAATGCTGTCATGAAACAGAAGTTTATAGGAACTGACTGTTTTGTTACTACAGCATTTTTTTATGACCCTAAAAGAGGGGATATAAAAATAGATGGAAGTCCTGAAGACCATGTGAAGGCAGCCAGTTCTGGTTTCTGCTGTCTTGACCTTGGGTTTTCATATCCTTTATAGCTGGGTGGGCTTTTGCAATGCTCTTGAAGCAATTGTGGATCTTGGGGTAGCTGGATTGCTGGGTTTTCTTGGGTTGGGGTGTTTTTGTTTGCCTTTTTTTTGGTGTGTGGGTTGTTTTTTGTTTTTTTTTTCCCAGCTGCATAGACCAGGCCCTGCATGTTTTTTTTTAACTGCAGTCTTGCTCCAGGTAAAATCTCTGTGACCTTAATTAGCTGCTGTCTGATTAGCTTGCTGTGGAGAGGATTCTACTTACAAGAGGTGGCTATTTTTCCTGAAGTAGAGGGCGCTTCCTGGCTTACTTTGAGACCATCAGGCACAACTTGGCTGCTGGGATCACATACCTGTGTTCTTTCTGTCCAACTTGCCTGTGTCAATATATAACATTTGGTGGGTCAGGCCAGGGCTGTAAGTGAATGAAATGAACACACCAGGGTATTTCTACTACTGCACTGGCTTGTGAGTGCCCTTGAGATGTGCAATGTTTCAACCTCATTCTCTGCTGAAATCCTAAATTTGGACAACTTGACCTTTGCTCCTGCACTGCATCTTGTTATTGACAGTGCAAACTGGAGTTCAAACACTACTGTTCTGACTGGATTTTTGTACTGGATTTTTTCACTGGCACATTTGGCTACAAGAGCTGCAAGTGAATGCCGAGCCATGTCCAGACATGCTGTGGAGCTCCATTCAGGTGGTATCCCCAGACTTAGTTGCTTTTCTCTGGTCATGGAGAAACATAGTTTGAGCAAATGCCACTCTCGAGTGAAGAAGGTGGCCCAGCTGAATGATGGGAAAGCTCTGGATCAGTGGGAGCACCCACAATGTGCATGTGGATAGCAAACGAGGGAGATGTGGGGGGACAAAAGCCTTTTGTGAGAACTGAGGTAAGAGGAGAGGTGAGGCTTTGCTTAGCTCTTGCTCTTGGTCTTAGGCTAGATGAAGTTTCTTCTGACCAGCTCCATTCCTTCTTCCAGTTTCTGTGTGTTTGATTTGCCCAGCTGGAGTAAATGGGAACATGTCCAGCTCCTACTTCTGAGAGATCATGGCCCTTGTAACTGCCTCAAGGAGCTGCATTGGTCACAGCAGTGCTGATCCTGCTGGCCTTGGAGGTCTCTGCACACTCCTGGTAATGCCAGGGCAGCTCTTGATCGCAGTCCCAGTGGTGAACTTGACTAAGCAAATTTTGCTGCTGATGGGGTCACTGAGCATTTAAATAATGTAATTATCACAAAGCTCTCGCAGGCCTGGCTGAGTGAGCAGTTACATGAATTTCCAAAACCTTGGAGAGACCTTTGCATGAACTTTTTTATTATTTTTTTCCCCAAATTTATGGCAAAAGAACAAAATTTGAAGCAGTTTGACAAGTTTTCTGCCAATGCCTCCAGCATCATCTATGATTCATTAGCTCAGCCTTGAAGAGATGTTCAGAGGTCCAATCAAACCTATTCAAGATCTTGTTTTGAGAGGTGTGCAGAAAAAGGGAACGAGAGGTTCTTTGCAATGTAACACCTTCCCCTTCTCTTCAGGAGCAGGGTTGAACAGTCCTGTTTCCTTCCTGCCTGCCTTTGAAGCTTTTTTTTTTTTTTAATGTATATTAAATAGTGCTCAGCCACATACTCTGATGTGGATGGGTTTGCAGGACTGGTGGTAAGGAAAACAGGCCGGCCTCTGTCCTGTCTTCTTCCCTGTCTTACCTTATGCTACAGAGGAAGAGCAAAGTGTACATAAACCACAACTTTTTGAATTCTCTTGGCATTTTTTTCCAGTTGTTCCCAAAGCATGTATGATAAACAGCCACTGCAGTTCAGAGGAAGAATCCTGGAAACAGCATTCTTAAGCAAGTCTCAGTGTAATTCTTCTACCCTCTGTCTGTAGATGTAAAGTCAAAATTTTTGACCCAATAGATGTAAAATACGTAGAAATGCAAATATAATTCCTTAGGTTACATATTTGTCAGAGTTTTATGACAGAGGCAAAGGTTCTCATTAACCTATATACTGTGGAGAACAACAACAAATATTCAGAGGTATCGAGTTAGATTCTAATCTCAGTTATAAGAGATGCAAGTCACTCCAGTGGTTTTGGTAAAGCTATTCTTAATGGCTACTAGTTGCCTAGGGCAGAATGAAACCCATCATAGTTTACAAGTATTTAATCCTAGGTGATATGTATTAATAGGTGATGGCAATGCTAATTTGGTCCAGGTGCTTGAGGTGGCCTATTGATATGCCAGCTTGAATTGTCAGGTCACAAGAAAAGCAGAAATCCTTAGTTTTAGGACAGGCCTGCAGACTATTAGACAGGACTCACATGTTTATTCTAGGAATACTTTTTCTAGGTTACAAGAGAACTCTTTTGCTCAGTTTGGAGCAATTCCTCTCACAGATCAGTGACCAGAATTTGGATTCAGGATTTGCCTAGAGAAATGCTTTATAGCATCCAATTTCCCTGATCTTTTGGCGTATTTCAGCTATTTTTTTCTCTGCTTTCCACATTGTGGTTTCTAAGTACTTCTTCCTTTCAGTGGCCAGTGGCAGTTTATTTTCTTTCTCTCTTTTGAACTAACAGAATTTGCCTTTGGAAAGTGTAGCCACTGCTGGACTACTCATCTTCAGTCAAAGTTACCTATCAACTATTAGGAAACTTACCCAAGTCAAATGGCTATTTATGTGGAGTGGTTGAATTTAGCAGGTTAGTGTCTGAATAGTGGCATTATTTTTGTTTCCATGCAAACATTCCAGTACTGCTTTCTGATTTACCCACTTTTTCCAAACAGGCCATTGTCCAGTGTTATCTCTGAAAACCATTGTCAGATAACACTGGACAATGTGCTAGTACAGTATGGACATTGGCTGGTTAATTATCAACTCCTCTGTCAATATAGTTTTAACAAGGAACTTGACTTAATGGGATGACTGGCTAGGAAGTTAGCTTGTTTCCTCATTCCGCAAATGCTATTACCAGTTTTATGTTGATGACTGCATGTTTTGCTATAGATTTTGAGCTTAATGTACATCCACTGAAGTCAGTGCAGTTCTCATGCTTATATGTATTGCCTGATGCCCTGAGTGCCAGCTTTTCAGTGTGCAGTAGTGAAAGAAAAGTCACCAGTGATTGTAACAACACTCTTTTTTTTTTTTTTTTCTGAAATGTGGGTTTTCAGTGCTTTTCTTATACCTGTGTTGTGTTTGGCATCACTTTGTTCTGAAAGATGATTGGGTCATTTAAAGAGGGACCTGCATTTGCTCTGGGGGAGATGTAACTATGACACTGTCACCCTACCCAAACTTTCTTGCCTAAGGGGAAATCTTGTTAGATTAGTGTTGAAGTGAGAACTCCTGGGGTTGGAGGATTGCTGGTGAAGGAGCTCTCTTGTTCATTGCTGCATATGCTTTTCTAGCATGTTACCTGTTTATCCAGATGAATTAGACTTCTGAAGCAGCTGTAGGGCAAAGGAGGGTTGTGTTAGCTTTGAACTAGAGCAGTATTCTCACCATCAAAATGATATAGTTCATCTCTTTTGAATCTAGCAGAGGGTTTTAATGCTAGTAAAAATCCACAAGGAAATCCCAAACCCAGCATTTTGGTAATTCATCCAAACAGCCATGATAGCTGATGTTCAGACTGCCTGGTAAAAGAGGAGCCTATGAAAATACTCTGAGGCTGAGGGGATTGTAAAGGTTCCTGGTTTGTATGTGGGACTGACTGGAGACAGAAAGCAGCAACACATCAACTCAGAACACACCATTATGTGCAGGGAGACTCTGAAATTCTGTTTCATTAGCACAGCAATGAGTCTCCTGCCCTGTAAGAATGCTTCTTGTGGTTTCTGTCCTTCCTTGAGCTTTCCTTAGGTTTTGGGTAAAAAGACAACTTGTGTGGTACCTACATCCATTTACTGACTGGGGAAGAAGATTCACCACCCTCTTTACCCCAAAGCTAAATTATAAGCAATTTTAGATGTTGTTGCTAACATAGAGTCAATCACATTTCAACTCAAGGGTCTGCTGTTAAGAGTTTCACTCATTGATGTATTGTGATGATGCCTAATTCCAAGCAGAATTTACATCACTTCGATCATCTGGTCCCTACATCCACCACACACCTCTCTTCATATTTCTAATTTGCTACTGAACTCTGTAGCTTCATAATAGTACCGTAAAAGTGCGAGCCTTGTAGCTCTGCTTACAGATGAACGTTGCTCTCTCCATTGCACTGTACTGGGCTCTGCCATGCCAAACGGTCCCTGTCAGCAGAAGGATGCTCTTTTACCTGGTAGACAGACTGCACTGTCTATCAGCATGCTTCCTGTTGCTGAGGATTAAAAAAGCTGCTTGCTCTGGGAAGCAGATGGCCACCTCTCCACCCATCCTCTCAGATACGGGGAGGCAGCCAAAAACTAGCTTAAAAGAGCAAAGCATAACCTGTTCAAAGGAAAACACAAAAGGAACATTTTTCAAACAGCTTAATGAAGCACTTGTTAAGGACTGCCAGGGACAGATTTCCATTCTACACAGGATATTCATTAGAAAAGTAAACACCCTCCAGCACCATTTGGAGGAACAAAGCAGCTTGCATTTTATAATGAGGTGTTAATTTTAATGAAGGAGGGGACTGGCAGAAGAGCAAGAGGCAACTAACCAAATGATGGACACCTTTTCCTGGGAGGACAGGGAAGCTCTGCTGTCTCCCACATTTCTGTGCACTGGAGGAAGACTACACAGCAGGCAGGGATGGTGATGGGCTGAGGAGCTGGGAGGATGTGGAGGTAGTTGGTAGTTGTGTGGTGTTTGCACTGAGGCTCTCCAGAGCCAAGTGTCTCAGCTGAAGAACCAGGTCCCCTCAAGGCTATGGTTTCAGGGTAACCTTTTGGGCATTTTTTTTTTTTTTTAGGTATTGAGACACAAAGATTGCTGGGGTGTTTAGCTTCAGTGCAGCTCATCTGTACAGCTTTGGGAGTTAGGGATCTTACAGCTTCCACTTTTCCTGCCTTTGGGAAAGAACTTGAAAACCCATGTGAGTGGGGAGGCCCCGTACTCCCGCTCTGCACCCTGATCCAGGACCTGAAGACTTCCTGAGTCTGCTGTCATGGTCCCCAATACATTTTGTGACCCCAGGGCAGGGTAAAGTAGCGGGTACTCAAATGCCAAAAGAACCAGCTGTTTATTTCACAAGTAAACAAAGTATTGTGGAAATGTTTCACACTTTTTGCCCTTAAAATGAAACAGAAAATCCTGAGTAGTTTCCTTTCTGTGGGGAATTGTCTTTCTGAAGCTGATTCCAGGTGCAGAGATACTCATGAAATGTTACAGCTTCTTTCAAAATAGAAGTGAGGTGGTTCAACCACCTCTGCTCTGGTTAGGCCATCAGTGGATTTGTGACTTGCTGTCTAGAAAGAGCTGGTCTAGGGCTAAGGTGTGTTCACCAGTCATACAGATAATGCACAGCACTGGAGTCCCAACCTGCCTTTCTGGAGGGGTAAGAAAAGTCAGGAACACTTTACTCTACTGCTGCTGGGGGACGAAGGTAATCTGTGTGTTCCCAGGATTAGCTAGATGTCACCAAGAGAGACCTGTCAGGTGAGGAGGGTGAGGTTTTTCTGCATCTCCTGCCAGGACTTCAGCATCAAGCTGATCCTTTATTTTCGTATCTGTATGTTTCCCACCAGAGAATTTCTACCAGAGCATTCAGCCTGCTCAGTTGCTCCCTGTAGGGACAGGGCCAAAGCTAACCTGCCCTCCCAGCTTCAGGAGAATGGGAGTGACTGTGCTGCTTTGGCTGGGGAGGAGGTTTAGGAGTCAGAGGGAAAACACATGACATGAGGGCAAGTCTCACTTAATGATGCTGTCCTGTTTTTGATCAGAGAATACAGCAGGCTGGAGAGGAAAGCAAAATTAAGGCCATGGGAGAAATTCTGGTCATGAACCTATATAATCAGTCTCAATGTTGGCACAAATGAGGTCATTTCTTGTGTTTATGTATTTACGTGCCTTGTACGCTCCCCATTCCTCCTCCTTGTGTCACTGTAATGTCAAGGGAATTTCCTGCGCATGCATGGTATTGTTGTTGAAGGGTTTTTGTGAACATAAAACCACTTCAAGTGGCAAGGAGAAATAATGTTCTGTTCTGGCAGTAAAAATACAAATTTAGGAAAACTTCCCCAATTTTACTTCTGGTTGCTTGCTGAATATTTTATAGAAGGTTAGAAGGAGAAGTGGCCACATTTAGCAGCTGCTGACACATTTCAGCACTCTCAGTATGCAGAGGTCAGCTCTTAAATGCTGTAAATCATCCAGACTTTGCTGCAGCCTGGCCATGCTACAGCAGCTGAGGAGGAGGTTTGTGGAGAAGACCATGTGGCGTCCTTCTATCCTACTATATTGTAGATTATCTGTCAGATCTACAAGCAAAAAGCACATTGGAATGGTGAGTTTTCCTTGCAGTCTCTCACCCTTAGGTGAGAATAACAGCACCCTTAGGTGCTACCATTCATGACAACAGGACAAGCTGAAAATGTTTTCCCTTTGGTTTCTAGAAATACATATATATTTCTTTAGCCGTAGAATAAAACATCCTGCTTTGTGCTGGGAGTGAAGAGTGGTGGGACACAAGGTCTGCAACCAGCATTCAGGTGCAGTCACCACTGAGGTCCTTGTCAGCAGGCCAAATTAGGAGCGATGCAAAATCACTGGAATATTCCAGTAGAGTCCAATTAAAAGCAGGTGGGCAAAGGAGAATCACCACCTTGTCCACCCTACATCCAGCTCTTCATGCCTGCCCACAGTTGCTTAACTGAGAGCATCCCCAAGTCTGCTATGATGGGCACGTCTCCACTCTCCCACCACCCCCTGGAAGCACATCCCCTTTCCCAGCTGTCACTTTGGCAGCACAGAGGTGCTGCCTGGGCTCTGTCTGGAAGCAGAACTTTGTTTCCTACTCATACTGCCACTGTCCCACCTCATTCAGGCAGGGCATCTATCACCAGCCAGGTGACAGGTGTGGGGCAGCACCGTGGCCCAGTAGCCAGACATGAGAGCAAAACCGTGGTGCCCCAGACACTGTGATAACACAGCTCTTCCAAGATTACACTTGGAAGAGGCTTCAGAGTGTGTGTGTGGGGGAACAAACCAACAACAAAACAAACCAATGAAGACAGGAAAAAAAAAAAAAAAACCCCAAAAAGCCAACCCTCATGTAAATCCCAGGGCTGGAGAAATAGAAGTGCCAGAAAACATTTATATTGGGCTCCCTTGATATCAACACAGATGAAATGGATCCCCATGTTTCCCTCCAAACCGCAGGCTCTAAAGTGGATTCCAAATCCCATCCCCACTTTAATTTAAGTGCCTCCCAATTAGACCATTGGATGCCTTTCAAAGCTTTGTATAAATTGCAGATTATGCGTCTATCAGCAGAGGGTTGTCTCCTTGCTGGAGCAGCCACTGGCCGTAGCTTGCTGCCCAAGCAGCCCTGGCCTCTGGCAGGGAAAAGTGGGGGCTGAACACAGCATCCAGGTGGCCCATGGAGGGCAGCTCTGGCCCTGCTGCTGGTATCTGCTCCAGCCATTCAGCATTAGAAAACCCTCAGTGGTGCTGGGGGGCTGTGGGAGTGAGCAATTTCTCTGGTGTGCTGACCAAAGTTGAAAAGTCTCATGAGGGGAAAAAAAAAAAAGGGGGGGGGGGGGGGGCAAAATTAAGGTTGATTTGAAAGGGATTTCCCCTTCTTTCTCTTTTCCCCTCCCCTGCA
>JANHGN010001654.1:0-22683 GCA_024605025.1 Megaceryle maxima
TCCCCCGGGCAAATATTCTTTGGGCCCGGCCCGGCCCCGGGGGTGGGGGGGGGGGGGGGGGGGGGGGGGGGGGGTCACATACACAGAGCACAATTCCAGCCTGCTGACTAATTCCCTGGAAACCCTGGGGCTGCACAATGAGAAAGCCTTTCCGAGGGTTTCTCGAGCGTTACTGGAAGGTCAGATGAAGGTCAGCACAAGGACATGGCTCCTACTTTCCCTGCTGTCAGCAAGGGCGGGTACACAGGCGGACGTGGGCGAGCCACGAGGGTACTGTGGGTGCGTAGCGGGAGGGATGTTTGGAGAAGGGCGCCTTGGCCCAAGCGGTCCCATGACGCGGCACAGTGCCTGCTCACCGCTGCCAGGCACGAGGGACGTGCCTGGGATGGGACTGGCAGGGTGTCCTAGCAGCCAGACAGGCGTCAGCACTTCCAGTGGGATGGGGAATGGCCAGCTGCATGGCCTCTTGCCTCCCCAGCAAAGAGAGGGATGAGGGAGGGAAGAGCTGCCTTGGCCCTATGCTAACTCCCAGCCTCCTTCACTATGGCCCCAGTGCTCTGGGACTGTTGGCCTGACATGACATCACTGCATGGATCATTCCCAGTGCAGGACAGGTCCTGGGGGAGAACATCAGGATAGGTCCTGAGGAGAACATCCCAGCTTTCCTTGGTGATGGTGACCCAGCACTGTTTGTCCATGGCCTCCAGTGTGCTGGGATGTCAGTAGCACAGGGACAAGCCAGGAGCCATATCAAGAGACCCAGGCTGCTCTGTCACTGCTGGCAAAGGGACGAAGTCTGGATGAGCCTTGAGGCACTCAACTTTTTGCATGCATGGCCAAAGCAGCAACCACAGCAGAAGGGGTCTGGCCATGCTCCACTCCCAAAATACTGCCCTCACCCATCCCCACCTGCTACTCCTTCATGTTAAGCCATTGTCTGCAAGAGGAAATGTCATTTAAAGGCAGATATTTCAAAAGAAATGGGAGATCTCTGCTTTCTGAACAGCACAGCGCCTCACTTCTACCCATTCCTGGTGAAAAGCCAGGAGTCAAGTTTACATGGAGATAGAAAATAAAAAGGCAAAGCTTTTAAGGACAGATCTTCACAAACCCAAACCAAAGCCTCATGAGGGCAAATCCTTTCTAATCCATGCTCTTCCTTAGAGGTGCAAGTAAAGTGGAAGGGTGGAGGGGGGGATTTAAATCTGGAAAACTGAGTTCCCCATCCCATTTGCTCTGGCAGAGAGCCCACTAACAGACTAAAAACAAGTCTGCAGAGAAGCCTGTGTGGGATAATCCAGCTCTGTCCCCTGAGGGGACAAGAACAATTAGGAATCCTCTCTCAAGTCTCCACTCCAAGATAGAAAAACAGTTTATAATTTGGTCCAGAGTTGTTGTTAGAAAGTTCTGAATCATCAGAATACACTAACAATTTCTGCACAGTAATTACGAGGAGAATTCATTAGGCAGACTCAGAGATATTAACAGAAGCTTTCAAATCTCCCACCTGCCTGCAGGACCCAGGGGCTGCTCTATTTATACAGTGGCCATTGGTGAGGAGCTGTCACAGGAGGGAGCAATATGAGCAGCCACGGCAAAATATGAGAGGTTTTTTAAAGGAAAATGCAAGAATGGTTGTTTATTAGAAATGTGCCGGACTAAGCACATGCTCCACCACTAAACTTCACAGATGCAGTAGCCAGCCAGGGAGTTCTTTGCCTTCACTGCACCTGAGCATGCCACAATCCCTACCCGCAGCAGCCATTCTGCTTCCAGAGGTAAAACCACCACTGCATTGGAAGCTGGCCTGCAGTGGCCTCTGGAAGTAGCATGCAAAATTACTTTTAGACAAGCCTGCCAGGGTCTTTTCCCGTATTCACCCAGCAGAGACAGAAAGGATGAGGTTTCCCAGCCCACCTCTTCCTCCCTTGTCCCCAGCTGCAGGCTGTTGCAAGGAAGGGGGATATTCTTGCACAAACCTGTTGAGCTGGACAATGGCGAGTTATGGCTGAGAAGATGAAACCGTACAACAGCCCGTGGTTGTAGGTGCCCCTCAGAGCCTGTAGCAGCCCCTCTAGAAGAATGCCAGCAGAGCTGAGCAAGTCACGCTACAGAGAGGCAACTGTCTGTGCATATCCCCACATATGCGTTCAGCCAAGGCCACATCATAGATTTTGTCTAAGATGGTTTCTACATTCTTTCTCCAATTACCTTGAAATTATGCTGGCAAACTCAACACTGTGTGTAATTTTTGGCACATATTTGCCAGTTCTGGGGGTAGCCATGCTCAGGACGGCCTCATCCACATGGGAACAAGCCCTGCTTGCAGCCAGAGGAATCTTAAGCAGGGAGAGAAGTGGGGACTGGCTGCCAGGCAGATGCCCTAAACAAGAGGAACTTATCAGCTCTGTTTCCAAGACAAGACATGTGTCACCACCTTGCACAGATCCAGCCAGTTGCTCATTCCTCACCGTCATGCCTGTACAGAAGCACAAGGGCTTCCCTCTCCCTGAAGGATGCTGTAGAAACAGCCACCGAATAATTTGTGAAATTTCTTCTAGAAAATGCTTTGCTTGGGCTAAGAAAAGCATTGCACCCAGAATGCTTCGGGGGAAGGTGCTGGATGGGAATGGGAGCCAGTGTGCAGCTGCACTCCCAGCCCTGGATGTTTGACAGAGGGCTGGCCCCAGTGGCAGCGCAGGGAGGTCCCCAGCACAGAGGAACACCAAGTGCTGTGGACAGGGAGGAACAGCTTCACCACCACACACACAGCAAAGCCCAACATGGATAATCCCTCCTGTTTATTATGTAATAAAACGCTTTCCAGACCTGTTAAAATTTAATTGGTTTAATCTTAATTGTTCCATTTTCTACAGCACATGCAAACATGAAGCCTGACCCTGCCACTCTTGTGAGAACTGTCCTGTGGGCTGTGGTGGGAGCAGGATGAAACCCACTGACCTCAGCAGGATTACATGCATGAATCAGAGCTGCGGGCCTGGGCTCGGAGCTGAAACCCAGTGGAGGGCAGATCGCCAGCGCAAGGCCCAGGGTCCACTTAGGCTCCATCTAAGCCCTATGGGATGCAAGTGGTCCACAAGCCTGCAGATGCAAGTGGTGAACAAGCCTCCTGCTGGGCCTCTGCTAAAGGATGAATTTCACCCCAGCTTCTTAACCTCATGAACACAGACATGCAGCAACAGCTTCTGAAGCACAATGCAAAGGTACTCCCACAGAGGCTGGGGGTTTTGGTCTATCAAGAGGGGGGTGTACCTATGTCTGTGGCAGTGTCCTCCAGCAGAAGCCTCAAAATGGGACCTTCTCATCACATGAGCAGTAAACTGATTTATGACAACTTCTCCTCCAGAGGAAGAGATGTTTAGCTACCCTCTGCATGTCCACAGTCATGGGGTTGCATAATGCAGCAGGGTGGCTTTGTGAAGCCTGGATATCCTTTGTGCACGAGAGATGGCTTTGTGCACAAAAGCAGACTGGAGTGGGTCCTTGGTATTGACATTTCCTATCCTGCACTGCCTCAGATGTGGGATGACCTTTACCTGCTCCTGCAATTTAGCTCTCAACAAGCTCAACACATCAGCCTTAGTTTCAGAGGCTCAATGGGCCTTCCCTTTTGCGTCCAAACCTACCGATCTCCCCTTGCTACAATGACCAGCACCGCTGCACGAGCAACTCTTACTCCCCAAAATGCTGAGCACTGAATATTGCAGACTAGCTGTCTGGCACTGTTTGGTAATTGTCAAATTGAGCTCCCACCTTGGAAATGTATGCATTTCTCAGGACGCAAAAGAGTCTGGGTCTGACCCTCAGAAAACACAGTTCTCATCGAGGTTTGGTTTTGGGACATATTTCCAAATTGTACATCCCTGTACTGCGAAGAACTGTGAGGCAAAAGTAAATCAGCCGATGACAGTGAAGCAAGAAAATACTGAAGAAAGCCAAATATTTATTAAGAAAATGGGCATTATGTAGGTGGTTCTTGGCAAAGCCAAACCATGGAATTCCCAAGACCCCGAGAGGTGGAAGCAGGTGTCACCGACAGACCCAGCTGGGCAGGACACTCTGTGCACCACTTGGGCAGAGGCTGGATTATGGCAGTTGGGAGATGAAGACAAGACATTGCTGGCTGAATGCACAGTATCCTATACCTGGACTTGACCCCCCACACCTGCAGAAGCCCTCTGCTCTCCTGGGAAATAAAGATACTGTTTTGCTTTAAAGAGTTGTGAAAAGAGTCATTCCTGGGCAAATGGTGGGGCTGGGATAAAAGCTGTCCTTTACCCTGGAAGATGCGTCGGGCCCAGGGTCATGCCCGGGTGGGCACACTGCGGGAGTGCACCCGGGCTAGAAGATGCTGGCAGGGCCGCTCCATGCCTGCTCTCCCCGGAATTGCCCGGTCCGGCGCCACGGCCGAGGATCGGTGCGAGGAGAGAACGGCCCGGGAGCGGGCGGAGCGCTGTGACGTGTAGGACCGGGCTTCGTGGTGGACACCGGGCTGCCGCTGCCGGCAGGTGTTCACGGAGTGCGGGGCCGGTACGGACCGGTCAGGGTCGAGAGCATTCCCATCGGCGGCCTCGTCGGCGGGTCGCTGCCCCGGGACTCGCCGCCCCTCTGAGTCGCGTCGCCAGCCCCGCCGTGCGGGGGCGTCCCCGGCGCACTGCGGTTCTCACATAAATCAGGGCCGAGCCCCTGGGAAAGGGCCATCCTTCACCGGGCGCTGCTGACAGAGAACGAGAAACAGACGGGCCCTGAGATAAACCACGGCGCGCAGCGTTTACACAAGGGCAGGCTCTGTGTAAATAGAGCCGGGCGCGGGGTGCAGCTCCCGGCGGCGCGGGTCCGCACCGGCCCCGGCCCTCGGGCCTCCGGGCTGTCAGGGGCGGCGGGCAGGTGGGTGCCTCCCACCGAGGGCCTCCCCCAGCCCCGCCGGGGCCGCGTGGCTGTGCCCTCTTTGGCTCCCTGAGCACCGAGGCTGGAGACAGGGTCGGATTAACGTGTTTGTTTGTTTACGACCATTAGCGCGGGGCCGGCTCCAGCACTCGGCACCCGCGAGACTAATGGAGCAATTAGCAGCCCTGGGGCTGATAGCATCGCCCCGAGCGAGCCCCCAGGCCGCAGCCACCAGCTACCGGGCTGCCTGCGCCCGGGGCCCCGGGTAAGGAGGGGGGACTGCTCGCCAACCGCGGTGTGCGCGGCCGTTACAGGGCTGCTCCCCCCTCCCGGAGCCCAGGGTGGGGGGGTTGTCTTGGCTCCGCTGTAGCATCCGCACGGCGAGCTCCATCCATTACAATAATCCCCTGTCTAAACAGAGCACAGGAGCGGCCGGGACAACAAGGCCCCGCTGTAAACAGAGCTCAGGGGACGCCGCTAATGTTATAAATAAAATAACCATTAATAGTCCGGTGACCCTAGCCCAGCCGGCTTGGGAAAGCCCCAGAGTTGCATCTCAGAGTTGACAGCCGCCGGCAGGTACCGGGGCTGCGCCCTCCCATGGCTCGTGCACCCCCCCCAAGCCTCTCGCCCAGGTCCGTCCATGCCCCTCGGCGCCCGCCACCTCGGTACTCTCGGCCTTGCTAACTCGGCTTCCTCTACTGGGAAATCGCTGCTTGTGTCCCGACGAAGCGGGTCTATCTATGCCGCCAGAGCGGGAAGGCGCGGGGTCGGTTACCGCATCGGGAGCACCGGCGGGGGACGAGGCAGCCATGGGAAAGGCCGGAATAACACGGGGGTGCTCCCATGCGTTTGGTGGCCGACCGAGGTTTTCTCCCTCCGCGGAGCATGGGTTCCCTGGGGCCGGCGGCGGCACGATTTGAGCGGGTCCCATCGGGAAAACCGCTCCCACCTCCGGGGAGACGTCCCGAAGCGTCGGTTCTGCGCGGCCCGGGCTCTCCGTTTCCGCAGGCCGCGCCGGGCGTTCGACCCGTCCGAGATCCCTCTGCGGCAGGGAGCGCCATAGCGCCGGGCGAGCCAGACCCCGCCGGGCCTGGGGCCGGGCCCTCAGCACGGCGTCTGTTGCTCCCACCGACGTTCGGGCAAGCGGACCCTGGGCTGTGTTTCGGCAGCCCTCACTGCCGCCTCCAGCGAGGGCACCGGTCCCTTCCGCTGTTCTCCACGTTGCGAAGACCGAGGTAGCGCGGCGCCGCGAAGAGCCTCGACCGCCCTCCGCGGTGCCGCCGGGCCTCCGTGCCTGCACCTCCCCAGGAGCGAGGTCCTGCGGCGAGCGGGCGGGAGCGGCCCAGGCCGGACCGGCGGCGGATGTGTACCACCGATAAGGTCCTGATTGTTACCAAATGTCATTGGGGCCGCGGCAGAGATATAGCGCCGGGCTTCTCCTCGCACCGGCGGCACGGGGCAGAGACGGGCCCCAATCAGGCCAAGTTCCAGCGAGAGCCTTTTCCCTGTCCACCGTCCGGACCGGGCGGCTTCAAGATGGGAGGAAGACGCTGGCACCGGGCGAGAAGCGGCGAGAAGACAACGATCCGCCGCGATTAATGGCGGATGGAAGTGGCACGGTAGGAACTATCCGGAGCGCCGCGGGAACGGGAATGGGCACCGGCATAGAACCGAGAGCGCCCGAGATGCGGCGAAGTGCCTGGGGCCCGGACTTCGTCCTGGGCTGCACCGCCGGTAAATGGGTTTCTCCGGAGAGTGCGGAGCAGCGGGACCCGAGGAACGAGAGCACCGATAGAACGGGTAAACGACGGAGCCGCCGGACAGTAACGATCCGAAAGAAGTTCCCGGGAAGGTCCCGCGAATCCCCAGACCTGGAACACTTACCTGCCCGGCGTGTGGGCCCGGCTCCCCGTGGCCTCGCCTCGGCGTCGATCCGAGCCCTGCGGGGCGGCAGGATTTTAGTCACAACGAAATAATTTGCCCGGGACCCCTCACCCCGCCTTCGTTGGGCCCGCTGCCCGCGCTGAGCCCTTGGAGTGATCGGGGGACCGCGGGGCAGCGCCGCGGGGCCGCGGCATCCCCCACCGTGCCGCACCGAAGTGTTCGGCCGATGTTCGGCGCAGCCCCGGAGCCAAGGGACTCCAGGTGCGGATGAGTCTCGTCAGGGTCACTCGGTGCGTTACCCGCTGGCACAATGGCGTGGCGGCTTCGTAGAGCCACTGGTCACCCGTTACCGGCGGGAGAAATGAAACAAAACGAAAGAAAACGAAAGAAAACGAAAGGAAACACCGAAGGGTGCGGGATAGAATTCTCGGCCTCAGCTCCACGCCGCTGCAGCCCCGAGGCTGCCTGCCCGACCCGGTTCGGCACGGCATGGCTGGGCCTGGCTGTCGCGGGGCTGCGGGGACCGATCCGGCAGCGGCGGCCGTGGGCGCCTTTCCCCGGGCCGGCGCTCTGCGCGCCGGCTGCGGCAAGTCCGGGCAGGCAGCAGATTGGTAGGTCGCGGGGGTATCTGCGGGGGCACCGGCAGGGGCACTGAGGGTGCGGGGGGATGTGGAGCGCGTCGGCTACATGTACGTCGCACGCCTGCGGTTCGCTCGGGCCAGAGGAGCAGCCGTCGGCTCCAGAAAGCGAACCTCTGCTCCGCGTCCTGGGCGGCGGGAGGCGCTTGCGAGGGTGGGCGGCCGGTGGGCCGCCGTTTTGTCGGGACGGAGAAGCCGGGCCGACGGTGCCGCACGTGCTCGCCTCTCCCGATACCGGGACGAGTCGTGTGCGGGCAGGGGCCAGCGGGGCGCGCCAGGGAGGGGGACCCTACCTACCTACACGTATGCTTAGCACTTTGAGGCGCGGCGGCGGCGGCCGCGGCTCTGCGGGGACCCCGACCTCGGCTCACCGTCCCCACCCCGCCGGGAGGGTGCCGGGCCGGCGGGACGCTCTGCGGGGAAGCGGCCTCCCCAAGTGCAGCCTTAATACATTGCTATTTCTGGCCGGGCGGCCGGAGTCGGGCAGGGGGCCGGCTCTGTCTCCCCCTCCCTCCAATGGCGAGGCCGCCCCCGGCCCGCGGCCCCTCCTCGCCGTGACGTGCCGGCCCGGGGCAGAGGAGGCTCCCGAGCCTTTGGCTGTCCCTGCAGAAGCTGTAACAAAACGCAGACCCCCAGCGCCGGGCTAATGGAGGCAACTTAGACAGGAGCAGGCGCGGCCCCTCGTCTCTCGGCTCTGACTGCTCCCCCCCTCCGCACCGGGCGCGCCGCTCCCCGCCGAGCCGCCGCCCAAGCGCCGCCGGGCCCGCGGGACTGCCTGGCCGCTTGCGCTGTCCCGATGATGTTACCGAGCCCCGTCACCTCCACCCCTTTCTCTGTCAAAGACATCCTCAACCTGGAGCAGCAGCAGGACCCGCATTATGGGGCCCAGCTCTCGCACCACCTGGAGCACCATTTTCACCCCGCCGCTTGCCTGCTGGCGGCTGCCGACGGCGCTCGCTTCTCCGACGGCGAAGAGGAAGAGGAGGACGAGAAGCTGTCCTACCTGAGCCCTATGGCAGTGTCCGGCAGCCAGGCAGACGCGCGGATTTCTGCCGACAGCTACGTGCACGCCGTGCTGCGCGGCTCCTGCGAGGCCCACGGCCCGGGAGAGGAGCTGGACCCCGCGGCCCGCGACCCAAGTGAGTATCGGCCGCACCGCGCTCCCCCACAGAGCCTCGCCGGGACAGCCCGCGCTCCGTCCCCGCTCTGCATTCCCATTCCGTTGGGCACGGCCTCGCAAAGCTCCAGTCCCCGCCGCCGCCGCCGCGTCTCCTGGGCATGTCGAACCGGGACTGGAACGTCGTGGGGCTGTCACTTCCCTCCTCCGCGAGCCACGAGCCTCCTCCCCGGGAAGCTCCTCCGCAGGGCCCTAGTCCGGAGCTGCCGGATCAAGCCCGCGCTCCGCAATTTCGGTAGTGGAGTGAGGGGAACGGAGCAGGTTAGGCCTAACCCGCGCCCACTGCGGCGAGGCTCTCCGGGAGTAAGGCTGCGGAGCAGGTGCCCAGTGCCGTGCGCAGCGTGGCCCGGGGTCCGTCCCACCCGTGCCGCAGCGGTAATGCCGCAGCCGGCCCGGAGGCGCGGGGACGCGCTCGGCCCCGCCGTCCGAACCTGGCCCATAACAAACTCAGGCGGTGCCGGAGGCGGCCGGTCCCGGCGCTGCCTTCTCGCCCGCACCTCGGTTCCACGACAGGCGCGTAGTGGCGAGGGGCCGGACGGAGCGCGGACCGGGGCTCTTGCCTACCGGTGAGACCCGTCGGGAGCAGCGAGTGCCCGGCGTTGGCGAGCTGCAGCCGTGACTTGTGTTCCCCCCCGTGCAGAAAACTGCGTCCTGAAAAAGCCGCTGGATGCGGCGGAGAAGGCGGACGAGGCGGAGAGGCCGAAGCAGCGGAGTCGAAGGAAGCCACGCGTCCTCTTCTCCCAGGCGCAGGTCTTCGAGCTGGAGCGGCGGTTCAAGCAGCAGCGTTACCTGTCGGCGCCCGAGCGGGAGCATCTGGCCAGCAGCCTGAAGCTCACCTCCACGCAGGTGAAGATCTGGTTCCAGAACCGGCGCTACAAGTGCAAGCGGCAGCGGCAGGACAAGTCGCTGGAGCTGGGCGGCCCCGCGGCCCCGCCGCCGCCGCGCAGGGTCGCCGTGCCCGTGCTGGTCCGCGATGGCAAGCCGTGCCTCGGCGGGTCGCAGGGCTACAGCTCGGCGTACAACGGGCCCTACTCCTACAACGGCTTCCCTGCCTACGGCTATGGTAATGCCGCCTCCTACAACCCCGGCTACGGCTGCACCTACCCGGCGGGCACCGGCGGCGCTTCCATGCAAGCCGCTTGCAGCCCGGCGGCGGCCGCCGGCCCCTTCGTGAACGTGGGCGGCCTGGGCGGCTTCGGCGGCGGCGGCCAGCCTCTGCACCAGGCGGCGGCGGGGCCCTCCTGCAGCCAGGGCGCACTGCAGGGCATCCGGGCCTGGTAGCCCGCAGGCACTGAAGGCCGGGAGCGGACCGGCAGGACGGCCCGGCGGCTCCGGGGCCCCGTTAAATCACCCGCACCGCAGCCCGGCTGTGCGCAGCGCAACGCGCGCCCTGGACCGAAGGAGTGGCGGAGAAGCGGCGCGGCGGGACCCCGGCGCTCCCGCGGGCCGCGGTGCAGAGCCGGCGGCAGCAGACTGAGCGGAGCGGTGGGACGGGGCCACCCGAGCTTGCAGCGAAGCACCGCCGCCCCGCGGAGCCGCCGCGACGGCCGGGCGGACCGGAGCCGATCACGCCGCGCCAGCGGAGCAGCTTTGCTTGTAAAAAGCCGACGGCGGGGCCCGAGGGTGCCGCGGCCCCTCTATCTATTCTGTATCGGTTACTGCCAGCGCCAGCTCGCCGAGTCAGTCAATAAACCAGGTGCAATATCCACCGCCCGCTCCTCCTTTGCCCAGTGGCCGGTGCCCGGCGGCGGGTCGGGGCCGGTGCCCGGCGGCGGGGCGGTCGCAGCGGCGTGCGCGCGGGGCAGGGCGGCCCGGCCGGCTTGTGAGTGTGCCAAGGGCGCTGAATGGGGCCGCGCAGCTCAGAGCCGGGCCCATTGTGGCGGCCGGGACGGCGCTGAAAGGAGCCGCCGAGGAAGGTAGCGGGAATAGGCGCTTATTGGATTCGGGAACAAAAGGTGTGGCAGGGAGGCGAGGGACAAAGGGGCCCCGGCGCCGAGATTGACGGGCCGCTTTGCCCCCCACTGAGGCCCAGGCCCGGCGCTTTATGCGCGGGGGCTGCAGAAACGTGCTGGGTTTTGTTCCCCTTTCTGGGAGTGCAGAGGGAAAGGAGGGGGGTCTGCGGGCCGCTGATTAGGGCCGGCCGGGCCGGGCAGCCTGAATGCCGGGGCATTATTGCTACATGTTCAGCCATTTCTCTCGGCTGCAGGGGGAGGGGGCAGCCGAGGCCCCCCGAGCCCGACGGGACCGGCTGCGGGTTCCCCTGCCGCCCGCCCCGTCCCGGGCCGCTCTGTCTCGCCACCGCCGCTGCGGAGCTCCCGTAGCGGTTCCAGCCCCGCCGATGCGGCCGTGCCTCTGCTGTGCGGATCTCGCTGAGTGCCGCCGTCGGGGCTGGAGCCGCACCTGGAGAGGGCCAGACACCCGCGGAACTCCGTCTGGCTCGTCCCCGGCGGCCGCGGAAACCGACGGTGCTGGGAGGTCTCCCACACTGTCTCACAAGTCTGCGACTCAGGAGCTTTCCAGCGGAGCCTTCTTGGAGCCACCAGGATGGAGGCATGTGATGGTCACAAGCAGAGGACCAGGTTTTGTCACCTGCCATCTCAGAAACAGCAGGTAATGACCATTCATGCCACTAAATCTGGTTTTATGCTGCACATTTCCACTGCGTGAGATGAACGCGCATCCTTCGTGTTTACTCTTTGAAAGGAACCAGAGACATTCTTTTCACTGTAGCACCACCGGGACAGAGCAGGCAATGAGCAGGCCCAGCTTCCAGCCCTGGCTCGGCACAGCACCCCTCTGTCCCGTGAGCCACTCTGAGGCCAGCAGGCTTTGCGGACTGGCACTGGGAGAGGATACGGCACACCCAGCCGATTGTTCGCTGGATGGGAGCAAGGTGTCGCGGGAGAGGAAGCCCAGGCCCCACTCTTGGCTTTCAGAGATGAGTGGTTAAGGCCCTGTGGTCTCGTGGGTAGAAACAGGATAGCCAAGAACAAAGATAGGTAATGCTTTCTCTTTGCAGCAGCAGTCAGGCTGGGGAGATTTGTCTTTGCCATAGGAAAGAGTTGCTTTTTCCTCCATGTTCTGCCAGACTGCCATCTGCAAAAATAGGAGACCCGTGTGAGTTCATGCCTCGGTGTGCTAGCCAGAGGAATTGTAATCACAATACAAGCTCCTCCAAAATCAGGGTGCATGAGAGGACCTCTTGGCTTAGCACATCCCCTTCAGGTACATGGCAGATGGTTAGAAATTCACTGCATCGCCAGCAGGACCCAGAGCCTCTGGATAAGACCAGGCCCTTGGCATGGGATGTGCTGCCTGTGTCCATAGCCAGCGTCTCTGGAGCATAGACAAGTAAAGCAAAGGAGCACATGAGGATCCCACAGCCGTATTTCAAGAGGCGATGCTGGGCAGTACAAGCGTTATGAAGCACCAACAGTACCCAGCATTGCAGGGGTGTGAGGTTAGTATTGTGCTCACCCCACTTGCATCTGATGACACCTATGTGCACTCTCCAGCCCGCCCCACACTCTCTGTGCAGAGATGGAACAGCACCCAGCTGGGGGATGTTGAGAGGCCTGGCTGTAGGCCAATGTGGCATGGCGGTGGAAATTTCTAGATGTCCACCATAGCAAGCCCCATTCCTGGGACAGATTCCAGCTGTCCCACCGGCTCAGACTGGGAGGAGGGCAGAGGGTTAGTGGGAGGGACCCCTCTGTAGATGCTTGCCCAAAGCTCTAGAGCTGATGGGGATGACGGAGCAGCATAAAGAGCCAGCGGTGCTGGAAGGCCTGGAGCAGGGCGGTGGAAATGAAGTGCTCCAAAGAGGAGGAACAGCCAGTGGGGGCCAGTGGGAGGGAGATGGGTGGGAGACCGCAGATTGGACGGGCTGCCCAGGGAGGGGAGACACAATGGAGGGAAGTTGCTGCGTGGTTGTGCTGGAGGCAGCGCCCGCCCATGACGTGTGCTGTCCCCCCCGCCCTGGGGCGAAGTGGGGTGCTGCTGGTGGGGTGAGAGGCAAGAGGCGCAGGGTGCTGGTGGAAATCCCTCCAGTGTGGTCTCACTGGTGATGGCATGGCCGGAGGGACATTGGGGAGGGAGGGATGGGGAGGGCCACGGTCAAGGGGCAGAGGGCGTGTGTTGCTTCTTCCTGGTTGTTCAGGGGATTTACTGCTGTTTGGGAGTCAGGGCAGGAAGGTGCTGATTGATTTCGGGATTTCGGACAGGGACAGGATTGTCTAACACTGACTTAAAGCAAAGCAGGGACTGTTGGGGCAGCCAGGCTTTAACTACCGGGCCTCAGGCTTGCTCTGTGCATGGACTCCAGTTCTAGTTTTCATTTGCGTTTCCTGTCCAAGGAGGAGCCCATGAGCAGAACCTGCCTCTGTCCAGTGGTTCTTTCCAAACTCCAGTGCTACCTGGTTTTCTGGCGCCTCTGTCATGCTCAGTATCACACGTGTGCTTTGGTTTCCTTCCCAACATCTTTTTCCATTCCTCCTTCCTCCCTACTGCAGGCGTCCCTCTCCCTCACTCCCTTCATCTTTCTCTCTTCACTACCCACTTGCTGCCATCATCAGTGAGCTCACCTGGGCACAGAGCAAGATGCTTACTCCCAGTGAGGATGGCCAGGCTGCTTGCAGATATGGGCAGGCCTCACTGAGTTTTAGTCTCATTACTTCAACCCAGGCACAGCCACTTCCCATTGCTTCAGGGGGAGCTTGGGGACCCAGCTGTGGTCTGGGGTGGTGCCCAGCTCTTGCCCCTTCTCATTGGATCTAGGTTGGAGCTGCAGTTCCTGCTCTGAAGTATTTCCCACTGCTGCTGCCCCACTCCATGAGCTGAGAGCTACCAAGGCTGCCTGGCCAGCAGGGCTGTGGAGCCATCAGGGCTCAAAGATACTGGAAACTCCCTCTGGCAATGGCAACGCAGGACTGTCACACAATATCTCTCTAGTGCCATGAAAGCTGTGACCAGTCATGGATCAAATAATTAAAATACCAGTACTTGTGCTGTGGAACCTCTAGTAAGGGTTTCTCCCACTACTTGCCTCCTACAGTATGAGGGCCAGGAGTCTGCCTCCCTTCCTTGGATGAGTCACTGATGGCCACAGACCTTCCTCAGTCCTCCAGCCTATCCCATGCATCACAAGATGACTACACCTGACTAAGTGGGGTGAAGGGACTCTCGTGGTTCAGCTGTTCCTCTCTCCTCACTGCACTGGTGAGTCTGAGCACAGTGCTGCTGTGAGGAATTCAGGTAAACCCTCCAGAGAACGGGACCACATCTTCGTCCCCTCCAGAACAGAGTGCTGCTGAAGGCCAGAGCTGTCCCTGGGTCCTGTCAGAGGCCTTCCCGGCTGTACTGTGCCAACTTTCCCTGCCTGGGAAATAAATGCTTACCTGGGGACAACCCTTTGCCGTGCCTAGGATTGCTGCAGGTGGGTGGTGATGGGGCCAGGGGGGTCCTCGGCTGCCGGTGTTGTGCTGCATGGAAACCCCATGTCCCCTCGGCTGCCAGCTGGGACACTGCTCTCGGGACCTGTCCCTAAGCAAGATACACCATCGCCATCTGTCGGCAAGAACCCGGGGACAGGGAGTGACAGCTACCCCTCTGTCCCCGCCACCCCACACCTCAGGGGCTCTTCGTTGGCTCTATTTGGGGGTGCCTGAGCACTCCTGCAAGTTTTGGGGGGCTGTAGAACAGCAGGGCGCTGGGGACAGCAGTGGGACACGCTGGGCATCGGGAAGGCTGGGCTGGTTGTGTTGGCACTGGGCAGGCTGGTATCTTCCCACAGCTGAGCTTGGCGGGAGCTGAGGTCTCCTGTGACACGCAGGAGCTTTGCTACAGCAGGAAGCAGCCCTGGGGCTTGTGTATGTGGCAAAGCACCCACATGTGCCCGTACTGTGGTGGGAGAGCCGGGGACACGGCCAGTGTCCTCTCCTAGCTGCTAACCATCATGCAGTTCCCTTTCTAATGAGCAATATTTTCCTCCTTTTTTTTTTTTTGTGTGTGTGTGTTTTTGTTGTTATTGTTGTGTTTGTTTGTTTGTTTTGGGCTTTTTTGTGTGTGTGTGGGGGGGTTCTTTTTTTTTGTTTTTTAGCTGAGCACATAGACTCAGCAGGTTTTTAAGCTGTGATTGTCAGCTCCATCCCAAAGCAGTGCAATTCACCCAATGCTAGGAGCCCTCCCCAAAGTTCCAGACACACTGCCTGCAGCCTTCAGCTACTGTGTTCCTTGTGCAAGGACATTTATTATGGTTGTGATGCCCAGTGCCTAGTGCCCGTTACAGTTGTGTCCTCACCAGAGGGAGCTGTCGCTGTAATGGAGGCACAGCCCAATTTGGGCCCAATTCCCTACTCCCTCCTCTTTTTATAGCCCTTGGCAATGCTCCAGGTGACATACTGCTCAGGTCTAATGGGCACCCAAAGATGCTGGGTACAGAGGAGAAGGCTGCTTGGATCTGCATTTCTCTTGGCACTCGCATAGCTGTGCCAGACATAGTCTGTGACTTGCCAGGAGGCTTTTATGTCAGGCCCTGTGCTATAAGTGTTGTGGGGTGACTGCAGGGTTTGTCTGGGATTAGCATTGCCAGCAGTGCAATAGCTGTAGCCATCCTAGGCTGGGTAGATTAGGGCTGGAGTGTCCCCCCCATCTCCTGGAACAGCCCTTGCTTCAGGTGCTTTTGAGATTGATCGCAGAGCAGGCTTGAGTGAACAGCACATTTGAACTGTCTTCACCTGTCTGCCCCCGGGAGAGTGACCCCTGCTGCCACCCCTGTGCCACCCCTATCCAGCCCAAGAGTGGCTTTTCACCCACCTCTGCCGCCTCCCCAGTGTAACGCCATCTGCCTGCACTCCAGCTCCAGACAGGCAGCATCTTCCCAAGGCCCTTTACAGTCCCTTGTTGGGGCACTGACACATAGCCCTGAATTAAGTATGGGTATTACCAATACCTCCCCATCAAAACAGACATGCCAAGAGCAGGCCCAGCCCACACCTGGGGATTATTTCCTTTGGTGGCTTTTTGCACTCAAGAAAGCAGGTTATCAGCCTCAGCTTTACCTTTCAGGCTACATTCCCTTACTGCACCATGATGCTCAGCCAAAATTGTTGATTCTTGGCAATTCTCATCCAGGAATTGTCTCTCAGTAGTTTAACCCAGGCAGCAATGTGGGTCAGAAGAGGCTTTCCCAGGGCTGATCAGAGGCAACATCTCCTCCATGTCCAGGCAGCCTTGGTGCCTGCATTTACCACCGCTCTAAGGCCGCGGGGTCATGAGAACTTGTACAACTTTATTGGGGGCTGACAGTGCCCTGAGGAATCTCAGACCCAGGGTATGTTGGGGCTGGCGGGAGGCTGTGAGCCCACCTCTGTGCTCAACTATGGGCTCCAACCATCTCTTTCTACCAAGAAGGGCTGTCTGGCACCTGCTGCAGAGGGGCTGGGGTGCAGAAAAGCTTGCGATATCCCAAGGCACTGTCAGAGGAGATGTAGGGATGTGGTTTGGCAGGGCAGTGCCTTTGGCCACCCTGCCTGTCCCAAGCTGGGCTGGCAAAAGTCCCTGTGGGTTGAAACCCAGCACCCTGCATGGGGGCCCTGAGGTAGGAGCATCTCAGTAGCCCACCAGCCCCTGGCTGAAGGTATGGTGCAGACACACTGGAGGGGTGTCCCCTTCTTGCTCAGGGGGAAATGAACCCATCCACTCACTCCCAGCTCCCTTCACCCCAGCTCTGCCCTTAACCTGTGGGAGTGCAGGTATCTCCAGTTACCCCAGGAAGGTGGCCAGGGGCTCCTGAGCTGCTCCTGGCACAGCAAATGCAGACTGCCCAAAATAGCTTGGGCTTGTGCCGTGGCAGAACTGTGACAGCCCTGGATCTATCACCTGGAGTGGGACAAGGCTGGCAGTGCTGCCCAGCTCTGCCTGCTCAAGTGCTGAAGGACTCACCCCACCTATGACCAGTGTCAGGACAGAGCTTGAGGGGCAGTTGGGCATGGGAAGGAAGGGCAGCAAATACCTGCCCATGCTGGATGCGGCTGGGGATCCTGCAGGGAAGCAAAAGGAAAAGGGTTTGTCTCCAAACCTCTGCATGGCTTCCTTGATGGAAAGCCAAAAATAGTCTATTCAGAAAAGCCTGTAGGAGGGATCTCACTCAAAGCGCAGCCAAATACCTAAGAGGCCATGGGACAGACCCAGAGCAGCGCAGCTTCACCAAGGTGTTATCAGACCTTGGAAAGGCAGCAACTGTAGCTGAAGCAGTCAATAACTGTTACGTCTGGGCATCTCGTCATGCTAAAGGTGCCAGAGGAACTGAGCCATCTGGAAAAGGGACAGCCCCACACTGGCAGAGCTGGGGAGCAGCTGTGCATGGCCATGGCCAGCCCTTGGTCTGTGCCAGAGGTTCAGCTCAGAGGATGGAGACAGCAGCAGGACAGGGGGCTTTTCCACTCTTTTGTGGCCTGGCCCTAGAGATATCTGGAAACCCCCTGGACAGCTCTGCTGTCCCTGTAGTTCCAGATCCTTCACAGGCAGCACCATCCTCTGCAGGGCTGCTGCTGCCAGCACTGGGCAACACCCATCTGCTGTTGGGTAAGCTGGCAAAATGCCGGGAGATCAGAGAGGCCATGCCCTTGCTGTGGGAGGACTTAGTCCAGTTGGTCACATGGCAGCATCTCTGTACTGTGCTGACTCACCATCTTCTTGTTCCTGGGGGTCTCGCTCCCTCCCCCAGCACTTCTGTAGCCAGTTATTCCTGGAAACATCCCGGAGTCACTTTCAGTCATGCTTCTGACCACTGACATTTATAGACCTCCTTTCAGCGGCTGATGGATTTAATGGTGTGAATCTCTGCGCAGCCCCAGACCATGTTTATGCCTTTCCCTCCACGGGGTGTCTCATTGTACCAGTGTGTGGTGAGGGCTAAAGGTGAAGCTGCAGCTCCACTGCCAACAGCTTTCAGTTTCTGGATGGGGAAACCCATCCTGGCAGAGCCCATTTGTACCTGTTTAATGCCCTGTCTGACAAGCTAATCCTCCCCGGGTCTCTCCCAGACATTTCTGCTTCTCGTATTTCTTCCTCTTGGGTGGAGAAGCTGCAGGGCTGCCAAATCTTGTAATACTCAGACTATTTCTTAAAGACCCAGCTCCTGAAATGGTGAGAAAACTGGAGGTTCCTGCCTTCCAGTAGCTTTTGTTTCTTTAAGGCGTTTTTTGTCCTCCTGCTTGTGCAGAAAAAACAGGGACTGGGAACCTGCAGCTCATGCCAGGGAGTAGAGGATGGGCATGCAACCCAGGTGGACCTGGGCAACAGAGCAGTGGCTGTGGCCACTCTGTGCCCAGGGACACCCAGACCTGTAGGACAGCCATTGGAAATCCCATGTGTGGTTGCTCAGTATCTGTCACCTACCCTCAGGAAGTGGGTCAAGATGCTAAAGTTGGAGCCAGGGCTGGGCTGAGACTTGGGCAGGGTGTCAAGCACCCAGCCTGGCAGTATGGGGGTTACTGCTCTCCAGTGTCCTGTCAGTGCTGGGGCCTGATGCCCCCAACAGTTGTGCATCTCCCCTGCTTACCCAGCAGCCTTGCCAGTTGCAGGAAAGCCTCCTCCTCACCACAGCCATCTGTGCAGGCCAGGCCAGGCCAGTAGATCCTCTGGAGCAGCCCTGAGCTGAGCCAGATGCTGACGAGCAGCACATACCATGGCTGTGAATACATCTCCTCCAGGTCATTATTCTGGGCATAGCATTGCAGGACAGATGTCCCTCCTGCAAGCAATATGGGGGCATCCCCAGAGCGCCATGTGTCACCCATGGGCAACCAGCTTGAGGAACACAGAAGTCTGGTCTGGGAGGGTCAGCACAAGTAGGCAATATTTCAGTGCTCAGCACATGACCTGGCAAGGCTGGCTCACAGGTCCAGAGCTGCACGGGACCCAAACAAGAAGTCAGTATCAAGACAGCTAATGTGTTAAAAAAATAAGCTATTCTATCAATTATCATTAGATTGGTAAAAATATTAGCACTTTGAGCAAATGCATTGTTACAAGTTTAAAATGCTCACCAAGAACCAAAATAATTGAATCACTTAAAACCATGGGCAAAAGCCCTGCTGAGCCCTAAATCTCCCATGTGAAGTGTGCAAAGCCCTCCAGCTTCACCCAGCACCAAAATTCCTGTGCTGTCACTGACATACACAACCTGGGACCCTCCTGACACCTCTGTTTGGAAGCATCCCAAGGACCCCTGGTCAGACTGAGGGTGCAGGACTGCCTGGCTGGGGAGCATGAACATCAACCTCTTCAGTGGGGCCACAGCCCATGCCAGCAGCATGCAACAGGCCATGAGCCAAGAGGATGGGGACCACCTTCCTCCATGCACATTTCCAGGGTGGCCAGGCCAGACAAGCCCTCCTGCTCCCACTGCCAACCCAGATCCCATTTGTCTTCTCCCTCTGGCACCCATCAAACAAGCTCAGCACTGGGCACAGTCAGAAAGGTGCAGTGCTGGGAGCTGGGCCACATGGGAGTAAGAAGGGACATGAGGTAGAGCAGAACTGTTTTTATTGGAGGTGTCAAGAGCAGAAACAATAACAAACCTACAGGCTCCCCTCCTCAAGTGCCATCCTCCCTCCCTCTCCACCACTGGGACAGTCAGCATCATGTGTGCGTGCTACAAGACAACGGCGAGGCTTACACTTTGCTTTAGCCAAAAGCCAGACAAAGCCCCCAGCATCCCAGGCAGTGCCACCACCGCCCCCTCCTTGGCGACTGTGAGCTCAGCTTGACCCTGCCATAGGCAGGGCAGGACATTCACTGTCCCATCCAAGGAGGGGTGAGCTTTGCGTGAGAAGTTCTGGTTAAGGGAAGGACGGGAGCACAGCTCCACTGAAGTGCCGGGGGATGTGACCTGGGCTGCAGCTCCCAGCAGAGCATCTTGGAGGACCCTGGAAGGGAGCAAGCTGTGCAGCCCAAGCAGAGCTGCAGCAGCCACAGGCAAAATATGGTGTTGCTAAACCCTGAAGGGCTTCACTGCCCCCTCTCTTCAACACAAAACAAACTGAAAAGGAGACAGGCCAGAAGACAAACCAGGAGAGGAGGTGAAGCAGATCTGTAATGGTGTTCAGCACTGGCTCACTTCCCAGCCCGCCGCTCTTCCTGGTGCTTGGTGAGGATGTATTTGAAGAACTCGTACACCGACCAGGCAATTGCTGTTGAGGGCATCTGATAAATGACTCTTGCCTGGACCCCTCTGAAGTAGGCGGTCACGCCACCCACTTGGTACACCGTCCTGAAGGCATTGGCCATGCCTGTGATGTGTCCGCTGATGTTGGAGCTCAAGGCCAGGGACTCCTGGGTGTTGAGCAGCGTTTTGCAAACGTCCAAAGGCGTAGTGGCAGCAGCAGCGACAGCCCCTGCGCAGGCTCCAGAGACCACGTGGGAGCCTGGGTTGTACTGTCTGTGGGGGTTGAGCTGCTCTTGCAAGAACTCGTAGGTCATGAAGTGAATGGCTTGGAAGGGGATGTTCATGGTGAGCTGGGTGGTGTAGCTGCGGTAGAAAGCTCCAGCCCCTTCATTGCGCCACACAGCCCGCACACAGTCCGTCACACGCTGGTAAGGCGAGTTGTACATCTGCATCCTCTGTTTGACCACTTGGGACAGGCGGTGGCAGCCAGCAGCAGCAGCCAGGACCAAGGTGCAGAGAGGAAGAGGAGGAAGAAAGGGTAAGCACGAAGCCAGGCTTCTTCCAAATGCCTGCAGTTTGATCACACGGGCTTAAGAGCTAATGATAGATAACCTGGACCAGCAGTGCCCTGTGTTGCCAGGCAGGACTGCAAACATTTAGATCTGCTGAGGGATCGCTGTCACACCACCTGCAAACCCCGCAGCTGCCACAGCTCCAGGGAACATCCTGATACCAGCTGCTTATAGTCCAGATCCACCCTCGCTCCCAAGCGACTGATATCTCCCCACGCACCACTGCACAGTCAGGAGAACCCCCTCTGCATCTGTTCTCTTAGACTCCAGACAGCTCTCGATCTGGATGAGCCTGCCCCTCCCCAGCTGCCCCCTCTGCAGCCCAGAATAACCATGGCACATCGCAGAGCCCATCAGCCAGGAACTGTTAGAAGCTTCCTGAACACAGGCCCAGAACCATACAGCATCTTCCTGAGATCTCACCACAGCAATGCCCAATTTTCACACACTCGAAATGACTTCAGCAGTATGATCACATCTCACTTGCCTTCTCTACTGCTCCAGGTAACCGTCCCCAGCCAAATGCAGCAAAAGGCTGGTGCTCCCCTGGCTCCTCCTCAGCTGTGGTTTGCCGCACTTCCCAGAACTAATTGCTTCTACCTACCCCTTCCATAACAGGCAGCCCCCAAAGGATCCTTGCAGTTGGGTGAGCAACGAGGAAAGCACCCTCTGTGATGCAGAGGGGACCTGAGTGGTGCGGGCAGCCCCTGATCCTTCCCTCCCCAGCAGGCCAGGACCATCGTTACCTTCAGCAGGGTTCATAGCTGCATCATGGAGCAACGTTGCTACACACCCGGCTGCACCTGCAAAACAAGAACTGCCACATGTGAGGGTGGGGGAGGTGAGGGACCCCAGGGCTCCACAACAGCCCCAAGTCCCCTGCCAAGGCACAGGAGGAGGCCCCTGTAAGGTGAGTTCCAAAGGGGGCCTCCATCTCTCCTCCAAGAGGTGGGCTGGTCCTCCGTGGTTTTCACCCAGAGAGAGCTCAAGAAAGAAGGGGAGGATTGCAACAGGTTGTCAAGTCCCATGGGCTGACTGGAAATCACTCAGGGACAGACCAATGCCACGAGGTAAGAGGTGGCCCAGAGGGCAGCAAACATCCTCATGCCCCACAGAGAAGGGGCAATCTGATGGCACTCTGTTGCACACCTGCTGATGGTGCGCCATGCCCTGCTCTCCACTTAGCCCCACACTTTCCCCACCACAGCAGTTCTTTAAGTTGAATAATGGCCACCATGGCAAGATGAGCTCCAAAACCACGTGGTGACCTGGACTGAGCTCCGTCATCAACCCACAGGGCTGCAGCCCGTCCCGGCTTGTCTGCAGGCAGCTCCTGCCTACTGGCACCCTTCCAACCTGGGGCCAGTGCTGGCCACTAACCTGCTTCAAGCCAGATACCTGTGGGCGGCTCCAGCAGGCGCAGGACCGTCACTTTCCCCTGCCCAGCACCACGCTAGTGTGGCGCTGGGCAGCTGGCTCGTGGCTGAAGAAAGCACAGGGCTTTAGGACATCCGTGGCACCCCGTCCCGCAGCAGCTAACACCCTGCAGCTGAGTGGGACCAGACCAGACCTCCCTACTGCCAAAGCTTGGCCTCTCCCCGCCCTATTCCCCACCCCGGTGCGGCAGGGGGGCGGCCCCCGGTAGCCCCCGGCCCCCATGGCCCCCCCGGGGGGGTTGTGGGGAGCAGTACCGTTGGCCACATGGCTATTGCCCCCAGCGTGGATAACGTCGCTCAGCGTCTTTTTTAACTTTTCGTAGCAGGCGAAGTAGAGGGCGTGGGCCGGGCCGGCGCCGGTGGCCGTGATGTTCATGCCCCGCATGGGCCGCCAGATGCCCTCGGTACGGGCGATGCGCCACAGGGCCTCCAGCACGTTCCGGTAGCGGGCGGCGGGCTCCGGCTGCAGGCTCTGCATCCGCGTCTGCAACACAAGGCCCGGGCGGACGGCCCGTCACCTCGGGCCCGCTGGGGCCTGGCCAGGACAAACCCCGCCCCACCTCCCCCGTAGGCCCCGGTTTTCCGCCCTCCCCCCGCCGCGCCCCCGCCCCGCCGCCGGTGCCGGCACCTTGACGCAGTCGACGGGGTACATCACGCAGTGCTCCATGACGCCCGCCACGGCGCCCGCCAGCATGTGCGTGGAGACGGCAGCGCCCTGCGGCAGCGCCTCGTAGTCGGGGGCGGGCGGGGAGCGCGGCTCGGGGCCCCGCGCCGCCTCGGGCCCCCCCGGGCAGGCACTGGGACCGGGGTCCGGCCCCACCTCCGCCTCCGCGCCGCCCCGCCGCGCCCGGCCCGCGCCACCGCCCATCAGCAGCAGCAGGACGCGGCCCGACTC
>JANHGN010001655.1:0-14497 GCA_024605025.1 Megaceryle maxima
CGGCCCCGCCGCGCCCCGCCCCGCCCCGCTCCGCGCTCCCGCCGCGGCGGGCAGGCAGCAGGCAGCGGCAGCTGCAGGCAGGCGCGGCGGGCGGCGGTCGCTGCGGCGTGGGCCGCGCCCGGGAGGTGGTGGCGGTGTGGGCTGAGCCGAGCCGAGCCGAGCCGAGCCGAGCCGAGCCGAGGTGAGCGCCCGGGCGGGGGGGGAGGAGCGGGACTCGGCAGCGCCGGCGGCCCCAGGTGCGCTGCAGGCAGGCGCAGCCCCGCCACTCGGAGAGCTTTCCCGAGCCGGGCCTGCCCTTCTCGGCAGCGGCGGGAGGAAAGGGGGGAGGGCGCGGGCAGTGCATCCCGCGCCGTGCTCTGCCTTCCCTGCCCGCCGGGAGGTCGGGGCGCGGCTCCCCGCGGGGGTCCAGCCGGGCGCGGGGGGAGCGGGGGCAGCGGGAACCGCGCCTCCCGCCCGCGAAGGGGGAACGCGGAGTGCGGGGCAGCAGCAGCGCCAGAGCCGGATCCTTGCAGCGGGATGAGCCAGCCCCAGGCAGCCGTAGCCCCGAGCTGCGCGTTGTCGTAATAACGTTTAGCTGCCGGGCTGTGATTTCAGGGAGAAGATTTACATTAGAGGGAGAATGAAGCGAGAGCCAGGAACAACTTGGAATGAGTCCTCGCATATTTCTGTGGTTATTTTTGGAGTATTGTCATATGGCAGGAGGTGGGCTCTGGAGGTATCCTTGAGCTCAGCATTTTCTCCATAGGCTGGTTACCCGGGAGATTGTACTAGAGGACCTGCATGGCCCTTTTCTCTATCGGCAGTTGCTGTACGAATCGCTCTTTCTCTTGTTTCTGCCGTGGTATTGTTTCCCTTCGGCGTGCCCGGCCTTTGGCATGTTATGATGGGGACCCTTCTGTGGACAAACAATGGTCTGGGTATGCGTGGTTGAGGATTCACAATGTGTTGTGGGAGCAGGCAATAAAAAAAGCTGTGTTTGATTCAGCTGTAGATGGTGTGAGGTGACTCCTGATCAGGCCCCTCTCCACTGCTGTGGATGAGGTGTGGCTTCTCCAGCATCCCTGGAGAGCCCAGCCCATGTATCGGTCTCCTTCCTGCACGTAACCGCCACTTTCCCTCCAGCTTTCTCATGTTAGGCTTGTCCAAAGTGATTTTTGCTCTCAAACAACTTGATGTGTGGGAAGGGTGTTATTATCGCGGTCTGCTCCTTTTGGCTGCCTTGCAGATCTCTGCATCCTTTGTGGCCCGCTGGAGGACTCTGCATGTGTCAGATCCCTTGACCAGGGCTGCGCAGGCTGGAGAGCCGTCCTGGTGGCCTTGGGGCAGTCAAGCGAGTTTGAAGTTGAGGGAAGGCTTGAGCTTGGGTGATGATCCTTGCAAGAAGGGAATGACTCTTTAATTATATTTGGTTTAGAGCTTGGTTTGGTAGGCATGGAGCCTGTGTGTGTGGGCCTCCCCGGGGTGCTCAGGGCTGTGCTCTTGATGAGGACCCTGGTCTCTGGGCTGGGCTGCAGGGGTGTAACATGCTGTGGAGAGGGTGAAGCAGCTCTGGGGTGAGCTGCAGAGCCTGTGTTTGTGCTGACAGTAGGCTGGCTTTGGCTGTGGGTGATGTCTTTGTCCCCAGCTGTTTTGGTTGCTTGTTGATGTTGTAGCTAGAACTGTCCAGAATTTTTATTTTTAACATTTTTTTAGAAATTGGCATTCTCCAAAGCTCTTGGAGAAGCTGTTTTGTTTTGGAGGAAGCTTCTAAAAATGTTTTTTGAAGGCCGGTGTTGTATTTGTAATCAAAAAGCATGAGTGTAGAAGACAGCCTGTGTTCCTGGCTTGTGCAGGGTGAAGATTTTGGTACCTTTCCAGTCCAGTGCAGGCACAGAGCTTGCTGGGCCTCCTTTCCTGGGCTACTGCCATGGTTGCCACCACCACATCAACCTTCCAGGGCAAGTGTCTTCTGGCATGTCGTTTATGGGTGACCAGGAGAGGTGTCTGGGTAGGTTGAAGAAGTCACTGCAGTGTAGAACAAGGAATATCTTAAAAATCAGTTTTCTTTCCCCAGGCAGCTGATCTCCTCGTTAAGTTCTGTCTGATGATCTTGGTCCTGGTGAGGAGCTGGCTCTCTCACTGATTTACGGAATAACCTTCCCGGCTGTCAGCTGGCAGCACTGAGCCGTTGTCCCGTGTGTGACTGGTGTCACTGTGCTGCTCCTTGCTCTAGCACTGCTGATGGCTTCTGCATGGCTAGAGGAGGTTTCCAGAGACACGCAGACTGACCAGGCAGGTGCCTGATTAATTTTATCCCTAAAAGAAGAAATCTTTCCCATAGCTAATCAGGATTTCTAAGTTAAGGAGTTGCAGAGAATGACCAGTTGGTTAAAAGCCAGGGGGTAGGCTTGGCTGTTCCCGGCCTTGTTCCGAGTTTCCTGCCCAGTTTTGCAGACATCACTTGAGTGTCCTTTGCCTTAATTTTATCTGGCTGTGGACTGGGGCCGTTTCCCCGCTGCCTCGGGCAGCTGGGATAGTGCTGGGGAAGCAAGCGTGTGCGAGGAGCTGGGCTGGGGACGGGTGTAAGATTTGCGGCAGAGCAGCGTGGGCGTCTGTGAGGCCTGCGTGTAGCTGTGGAGTAGACTGTGATGCGGTGCCTGTCACTTGGAGGTCTGAGCCGAGTCTGAGGCTCTGTTTTAAGTGTAGATAGAAAAGAAGGAATGTGCAGCAGCAGAGGTTCCCGAGTCTCTGGTTGCTGGAAGGTCCTGTACAGGAAGACTTGTGCAGCTACAAATACACGACTCTTGTACAGCACCTGAGAATGTGCTTGCGCTGAGGCTGTGACAGTGATGGCTGTGTGGCTTATTGTTCTCAGGAGAGCAGTTGGGTGGCTCTGAGTCAGCAGGTTTGGATTTGTCACAGCTGGGACGATTGTGCTGGGGAGACCTGTGAGTGGAGGGCTGGTCCTGACTGTCCCCTTCTACGTGGGGATGTTGGGGTTTGAGCCGGAGCTTGCGCTCACTGTTGGCTCATGCTGTCCCCTGAACCTGGAATGAGTTGTATGTGTTTGTGGGAGCTTATGGAGAGTCTCCTTTGGGAGCTCCCTTCCAGCGCCTGTCCTGTGCCATTTGGGCCTATGAAGCTGAGCATCACTGCAGGCAGTGAGCAGCTTGCTGAGTGAACCAGTCTTTGTCATGCGTGTTACCTGGTCTGGGTTACAGGAGGTGGGAAGCTTGGTGGGAGGAGACCGTCTTTGATGGGGATGTGTGGCAGTGCTTCCTTGTGGCTGCAAATACATCTCTCCTCTCCTCCCAGCCCTTGGGTGAAAGCTTGTGGGTTGCCCAGGACCTAATTGTGCCTTAAAGGGAAAAGGAGGAGATCTGGGCAACCACACCTTCCACCACGGAAGCAGTGGCAGCTTTCTGCAGCAGCTCTCCTGTATGCATAGCACGCCCTTGGTGCAGAGTGGGATGTTGGGCCCAGGCCCCGTGGATGTCCCTTGTCTTGGATGGTAGTTGTTCCCTCTGCCCTGCCTTGCTCCAAGGAGGTGAATTGTTTGGGGTTGCATGGAGGCATCTGTACTGAGAGCTGTTGGGCAGAGCTTTTGTACAACTGGGACAGGAGCCAAGGTTTGCTTTCCTTGCTCTAGCTGGGGAGCCATGGGAGTGTGTGGGAAGGGCCAGTCATCCTACAGCCCTGGGTGAGTGATTTGGTGCAAACACTTCATGTCTGCTTGTCCCAGTACACAGCTGAAGGTGCTCTGAATTGACGCTGAGAATCAGTGCATGCCCTGCCTATAGTGTGTGCAGGCCCACGTGCGTGCTCACGGACACTCCCAGGTTTGCTGTCTGGGAGGGTGGGATTAGCAGACAGAGCTTTAAAATCTGGATAATGCTCTGGAAGAGGAATTTCTTCCCATCTTCTTCATATGGTCTGGTTTTTGCCCTCCAGAGGACAATACCAGTTCCCCTGGGGGCTCAGCAGTGCCCCAGGCTGGGGCTGCCCTGTGCAGGAGCTGCTGTGTCCAGGAGCAGCTGAGTCTGGATAAGCAGCATCCCGGGTCCAGTGTGATGACAGCACAGAGAGGATCCAGTGTGATGACAGCACAGAGAGGAGACTGGGCTGACCCTATTGTCCTCAAAACACGAGACAAATGAGGCTGAAGCTGCAGATCTGTGGTTGCCAGCAGGTCAGCAGTTTTACTCAGCAACTTGGTCTCTTTGTGGAGATGAATGTGGTAGCAGTTTAGTATCTGCTCCATCCCCCTGTCAGAAACCAGCCCTCTGCCCACCAGCAATAACTGGACCCTGCAGCCTCCCTCACTGGGCTTTGCTTCCCCTGACCCCTTCTCTGTTCCAAAGACTGATGCTCCTTTGCAAGGCACTGGGAATGAGGTGGAAAGCGGGCCCAGGTGCCGCGCTCGTGTAAAACATCCTGCGTTTGAGGCGATACTGAATGAGGATTCACAGCCCAGCCCTGCTGCCAGGTTCCACCCACCAGCTCCTTCCTCCCTCTGCTCCTACTAACCCACTGCCGGGGCCCTGCTCGCTGCCTGGCAGCACGGCAGGGATGTGTGCTGGTATCCTTCCCCGAGAATCAGATGGAGGGGAAAACACAGGGTGGAGTCATCTCTTGCACAAAGGAAATGTTGAGGTATCGTTTCTTGCCTTTGGTGGATTTTTTTAGGTGGCTGGGGAAAGATTAAACAGGATCTTAACACATTCACAGCCCCCCTTCCTACCTCATTTTCCTGTGGATCCATTGCTGTCGTAGTATCTGTCAGAAGATATTTTTAGCTTTGCTTTCCCCCCCTCCCCACCCCCCTCGTATCAGGCTTTTGAAGGGGAACCCGTTTCTATGGGAAAACAGAGTGAGCCATTTCACGAGACATTTTGTTACGGGCAGAAGGGCCGGGAAGTCTGATTGTGCATTTTAAATGACACATTCCCCTTTGTAATTAGCTAATTGTACTTGCTGGGGTGAGCGCCAGTAGAAAGTCACCCTGGCCGGGCCAGAGGCAGGCAGGTGCATCCCTGGCTGGCTGCGGGGTAGAGCTGGGGAGGGGCCAGCCCCTCGCATCCTCCTCTTGCCTGTCCACATGGGACCATCACCCACAGCAGCCACACGTGAAGGGCTGCAGTGCTGGGAGGGGTCCTGCAAGTTTTTCTACTTAATGATCCTCCTGGGGAAGCGGTACCCCTGTGGATGAGAAGCAATTAAATGTTCTAATTAGGTGCACTATTGATCTGGTAGCGTTTCTGCTGGCAGGAGTGCCTGCTGAGCATGGGATGGTGTGGCACCTGACAAAGCTTGGGGTCTCTGCTTTGCTGGTGATGAGAGGGATGTGGCAAAGGTCTCAGAGTGGTGGGGTGGTGCTGTGTGAAGGCCTGAGGGCGGGCTAAGGGAAGGTGCAATTTTTGACAAGGATGCAAACCCAATGTTGATGGTGAACTTTGGTGTGGGAAATGTCCAGCCTGACTTCTCAGCAGTGTTGCCTTTGTCCTTATAGATGAAGGTCCTGCAGAGTGAATGGGACAGAACAAGAGCAACTTCCTCTGAGGTCTGATCTCTAGTTCTGCAGATGTCTGTGTGATGCAGGGGCCATTACCTCTGCCATTACCACTTCTTCAGGGAACCATAAAATGCTTTCTGGTGGTATGAGTAAATCCCTGATGGTCACCTTGGTCTCATGTGTGATACATCTGTAAACAATGCACTTTGAGGTGACCGTTAGAAGTACTACAGGACATAGAGAAAATGCAGCTGTCTGTGCTGTGTTTTGGTGGCCACGTCCACTGTCAGTGTAAGCCCACCTGGCCACTTCTGCGCTGCTGCAAGAGCTTTGGAGCTCAGTCCCACCCTGGTGCGGAGCTGCCGGCCATGGCACCCAGCTTGCGTACAGTAGGGCAACCTGGAAAGCACATGGTGTTGTGGTCCGTGGTCATCTCCCTCTGAGTGAGCCCTGGCTGGGCTGTTCCTTCTCAGCTCACTAGAGCTGATGTGATCCCAGTGCAGGGTGGAGCTGCACACAGCTGAACCTCTCTCTTTGGTCATGCTTTATGCTCAGCTAAGCTGCACTAGGGGTGCTGTGCTGCCCTGCCCTGTATATGTTCCTCCTCTGGTGGACATGTGAAGGGGACAGTATGAATCTTTGTCCCCTTCCTTGCTCTTGCTGGACCCATCAGCATCTTTGCAATGTGCTGGCCTAGGTTTGAGTGAGCTGGGCTCAGCACATGGGGAGCCAGTGGTTGAGCCTGCCAGCAGTGCTGGCCAGGATCTGCCCCTTGAATGGACCGTAGCCTTTGTCTGGCTGTGGTTGGTGTCCCAGCTCCTGCTGCCACAGCCAGCACTCGCACTCACCCCGTCAGGGTCAGGCTGGATGATTGCGATGACGATGCTGTGACAATGTGGGTCACTGTGGCATGTTTTGAAGCCCGGGGCACTGTCTGTGGCTGAGATGGTGCGCATGCTGGCCTGGCGCCGGGCAGAGCTGCGTGGCAGGAGATCCCGATGCCGTCTAGCCTGGGTTTCTGCTAGGAGTGTTACGGGGAGCTGCTTGCTTGCAGGCAGACCTGAGTACATTGGGGGAGGGTCTTGCTCCCTGCTGCCTGTATCCTCAGAACTCTTCGTTAAGGTGACACTAATTGATGCAGCGGCTGAGATCCCAAAACATCCATAGCTCAGAGTCTGCTGCGGTGCAGCCAGCCCTGGTGAACGCTGCTTCGCGCAGCAGACGGCGGGAAGGAGGGACAGTCGGTGTCTGATGGACAGTGCGGGGGCTTTGTTTGGCAGCATTAACACGGGCAGCTTGGGGAGCGTCAGGTGCCACTGTCCTGCCTTTGGCAACTGCAGCCGCTGTCCTCCCTTGCAGGAGGAGCACGGTGCAGCCCTGGTGAGCCCTGGGTGCTGTGGCCACTGTCATGATACCCCTTCTTCTGGGTCTATCAAACACTGGCTTCTCTTGTTCCTGGCTCAGCATCTGCCTGCCCAGCTCTGCTGTGCATCTTTTGACTTGCCCTTCACCTGGGATGGGAGAAAGCCAAGTGTGCAGACAAGGGAGCAGTGCAGGCCCCCCACAAAAATCTCTGAGCTTGGCAGAGCCACAGAGGCTGTGCTGAAGAGGTGAGAGAGCCCCACAGATCCCCATAGTTTTGTGCAACCATCTGCGGGTGGGAGCAGGAGCTGCTGGAGTCCATTCTTGGATCAGCTGGGCCTGTTGGGGCACCCATGTGTCCTGGCACTGGGTGAGGGCAGAGCTCTTCTCCTGATGGGTTCTTTCTTTCCTTTGGCTCCTTAGCCTCTGGATGGTGGTATCTGCACCAGAAGAGGAGGTAGGGGAGGGAGAGCTCTGTGGTGGGCTCTGGATTTGAAGGGTGTGGGGTACTGGCATGAGACAGTAGCCTCCATGCTCCAGTTGCATCTCTGGGTCCACGGGCAGTGCAGGCTCTGTGCCGTTAAAAGTGGGTCGGGAAAATGCCAGTTCCAGGTTTGGGAGAACAGCGAGAGCAGCTCCTGTGTCGGGTGCTGGCATGGAGGTGTCCAGGCCCTGTGACACTGGCCCCGTGGTGCATGTGGGTAGGGGGACCTGGGGCTGCGAGTGCAGCTGGTGCCAGCTGGCTGGGTACAGGGGTGCCCTACGTTGCATCCCGGCCCCGTTTCCTGCACAGTGAGACAGCTGAGCGAGTAAAACCAGTCTATATGGTGGCTGCAAAGGAATCTGTCCCTGGTAGACAGGCGTGTTTGAGATCATGCCCAGCACCAGTGCACGATGGCATCCTGCTTGTGCTTCCTCTTGTGTGACAGCGGCAGAAGGCTGGGACAGGACCACACGCACAATGGTGGTTGTAATTTCCTCCTCCTGTATCTCTCATGAAAATCATTTGGGGATGCAATTTCTCCCTGCTCAAAGGTGATTTTATTTCATTGGAGGTACTGAAGCTCCAGGCCATATTGCATCAGCTTTTCTACCTTGGGGACAGCAGCAGGTCCTGTCCTTGTCCGAGAGGGAATGGCCAGAGCCCCATGCGGTAGCTGCAGGTCAGTCGCTGCGTGTCACCCTGCTGCCTGGGGACTCTGTCCAAATGGGAAGTGGAGCAGCTTTTATGTCTTGAGTGAGCTCTTGGGAAAGCTGCCGTGGGTCCCTGTTGCTCAGGGCAGGCCGTGTCAGGCTACACTCGGCTGATATCTGCTTGTGGAGGCTGAAAGGTTTTGCTGAATCCATGGGAGAGGTGGGTGCTTTGCATAGGTGGGTCATCCTCCCTGCTTTGCTTCTGGGCTTGCGAAAGAGTGGTCTTTGGCTATTGCAGGTATGTTTGAAAATAAACCCTTGGAAAAGCAGAAGGTATCCTTCTGTGCTGTGAGACTGTGCTTCCTGCTTCATGTAACTGTAGTGCCTGCTGGGCAGTTTTTCCTCCCGCATCAGATGCAGTTGTCATCTAAAAAGTGGCCCTGAAAATGCTGTTGCAGGGTTGGGCTGTTTCTATTAAAACTGCCAATTTTAGTCCCCGTGTGCCAGAGCTGCTGGTCACTCCATGGACGAGTGAGCAGGGCTGGCTGCTGTGGGTCCTGCATCATTACCCAGGATAAAAGTCCTGCCGAGCAGATGTTGCCCTCAGCACTACCGCACCGGTGAGCTGGAGGAACGGGTGACAATGGGGTGGCACAGATGGCCCTGAAAGGAGAACTTGGGTAGTGCCTGGCAGTGCGAGCCAGGAGGGTATCTGTTTCACTTTGCAGAGGTGTGTTGGTTCTGCAGCACTGCCTGTAGTAAATATTTGCTTTTATCACTAAATGAGCGGAGCTGGCTCACGACGCACGCAGCGGGCAGGCTGACTGCGGGAGAGGGTGTTGTTTTCACATCAGTCTTTCTGAGAGTAAAGCAGCGTCTAACATAACCTGGAGCCTACATCCTCCAGCACGCAGACTGGTACGGAGTCTCAGCACAGGGCTCGAGCCATGTGGGCACCATCTTGTGATAAAGTGCTTGGCTAACGTCCTTCTGTGCACTTGCCATCATCTCTGGGAAGGCTTTGGGTCTTTTTTTCTTTTCTTTTTAACCAAATCTGATTTCTTCTTTGCAGGTTCTGAATTGTGCCTGAGCAGAGTGCTGAGAGCAGCCCCTGGAAGCAGTGTGAGTTTATCCTGAAAGCTTTTATTCTCCTTTCCAGATAGCACATAAGGCTGAGTGGGTTTTGTAGCGTAGAAAGGGCTGCTCAGCACAGAGCTGGTGCTGCAGGGAGGCTTGTCTGCCAGAAACCCCCAGCAGGACTGGAAATCTGAAAAACCTGCTACCACCAAAGCACAAAAACCTGCTGGTCTTGGGCTTGTTCTGGCTTTCTTTATGCGTTGGGATTTTTTCCTGGTTTAGTTTAGGAGTTGGGCCATGGCCCCTTTGCTGACAGAAAGGCTCCTACTGGCTGCCCGAGTCTTTGCTTGTTGATGGAGTGACTCTGGGACGTCTGACTTCGTGCTGCATTTCCACGCGCTCTTTTGTGCAGAGGATTTGAGGAAGGCACCGTGTTTTGCCGGCTGTGGATCCGAGCCCAGGACATAGGTCCCCAGGCTCATGGGGGCTGGGCACAGCTGGCCCGAGTTGTGTCCTGGGGAGGCTGGCACCTCCAGCCAGCTGGGAGTGAAGGGTAGGAGAGGACAGTGACAGGTCTGAGCTGCTGGGATACCTGAAAGACTCCAGGATTCATAGTCCAGACCTCAGAGACCCCTTGGGGCCCCTCCAGTTGGGCAGGCTGCGCTGCTTCAGGGCCCCAGTTTGGATGGTGCCACCCGTGCAAAACCAGATGCGAGCCGCTTCTGCGCGTCCTGCAGACAGTGAGTGGCCAGGGGTAGCTGGGAGGACAATGTCTCGCTTCTGCTTTCGCTCCCTGACCTGCAAGGCGAGCCTAGGCAGAGAGCAGTGCAGCAGCACTACCCTCACTCTGGGCCCAAGATGGGAAGAAGGTGTCATCAGCTGGGAGCTGGGGCCGAGGAGCTCCATGGCTGCTCCCCGCTGTCCTGGCTCCGTCCTGGGTGACGGGAGTGGGCACCGTGCACCGTGAGGCTCTCTGCTTCCCCAGCACTCCCACTACCTGCTGGGCTGTGGCTCCTGCCCACACGAGGCAGAGGCAGGTAGTGCCCGGGCTGCAAGCAGGGCTCGTGTCCCTGCCGAGGGCTGTGGTGGGCTGCTGCAGCACGCCCCTTGGGGCTGGAGGGGTCTCTGGCTCTGAACAGGGCAGCACATTACTTTTTCTGAGTGGTTTCTCACCAGTGGTGCTAGATCATCCCTCCAAGGAGGTTCTTTGGGGGTCTGGCAAGATGCCAGCTCCACCCCTGCCTGTGGTCATAGAACCATAGACTGGTAGGGGTTGGAAGGGACCTCTGGAGGTCTAGTCCACCCCCCCTGCCAGAGCAGGGTCACCCAGGACAGCCCACACAGCAACAGATCCAGGTGGGGTTTGGAAAGTCCTTAGAGGAGGAGACTCCACCACCTCTCTGGGCAGCCTGGGCCAGGCTCTGTCACCCTCATGGGATAGAAGTTTTTCCTCATGTCACGGGTCTGTAGGGAAAGCAAGGAGAATGGCAGGGTTTCCTCTCCCATCTCTATATGCTAAAGCGTTTGGGTGCTGGAAGACCAGTTTTGGAATTGATGGGGGCAGAGGTGCAGGCCCAGCTTCAGTGGTGGGTTCCATGTGATCCTGCATCGCCATGTGCTTCAGTTTTCCTCCGGCATGGGGTGGGGTGCCTGTGTCCTGCTCTGGGTCTCTGTGCTGGGAAGGCTGCTTGTGGGGTCGGGAACTGGCCACTGCTGACGTGGAAGCATTTGGCTCCTGGGCGACACCCGGCAGGGGAGCTCTGTGTGGGGTGTGAGTCCCTGTCAGGGTTCCCTGCACTGGGATGCCACAGGAGGATACTGCGTGGGGGGTTGGAGCAGGAGGGGAGGGATGTGGCTGCAGTGCTGCTGGTCCCAGCATCTCCCTGGAGACCCTGCTCCCCACCTGGACTGACTGCTCCATTTGGCCGTGGCACCTCTTGGGCAGCCCCTTCCCCATTCAGAATAGCCCGCGGGGGCCAGTGGGACACGGGCAGCTCTCTTGTCCCCCCCCCACCCCCGTCTGGAGCTGGCTTAGCCCTGTAACTCTGCCTCCAGGCAGCTTCTAACGGCAGCAAAGTGCAGATGAGCAGAGAGCAGCTGCTGGGGCCCCCTCCCCAGCACCCTGCTCAGGATTTTCTCCTTATTAGAAGGATTGGCCCAGGACACTGCACGGTTTTGCCTGAGAAGCACTGCCCGGCTGGTTTATGGAGCAGTTAGGAAGGTGAAGGTTCTTTCCTCCCTGCCCTTCACCTGTGCAGCTCTGGGCCCCTGGCATTGTTGCTGGGAGCAGGTGCTTGCTCCATGGCAGTGTCTGTCTGTCTGTGGCGGGTGCTGGGGCAGTGCTGTGCCTGCTGCCCCCGCTCCGGCTCTGGGCTGCTGCTGCACTTTCCTCTTGATCTGGGGCCCATCCTCGCTGCCAGACACGCCTTGGTCAAGGATGTTTGCTCTGTGCCATCCCAGCTGCTTTGGCCTGGGCCAGCAAACAGGTTTGTGGTATGTGGCAATGCATGTCCTGAAGGCTGGTGAGAGCTGCCAGCTCCCTCAAACTCAGCCTGGGAAAGGCTGGCTTCTGGCCAAACACCCTGCTTGCTTCGGCTGATGCTTTTAACCTGTTCTGCATCGTGCCAGGAGCTGGGCTTCCCATGTATGTGGGTGTTGCAGCTGGGGTGAGCTGGGATGCCCACCCGTCTCTCACCCCCTCTGCCTGGCTTCTCTATCCAAGAGCTGTGCTGGGGCTGTGATCTTGCTGTTCCTCCATCGTAGACAGGCAGCAGGAGATGGGGCTTTCCCTGGAAGATGCAGCTTTGCAGCTGTTCTGTTCCCACATAATCTACCATCCTCACCACTGGTTTTGGCCAAGGGTGTGAAGGGCTGGGATGGGCTCCTGCCTAGCTAAACTGGTGGTCCCATCAGGGCTGGGTGGAAAGCCAGAGCTGCCCACTCTCAGATCCTTGCAGAGGAGCACTTGCCACCCGGGACTGGTGTTTCAGCAGCTGTCTTGGCACAGCAGGACCCAAGGGATGAGAAGCTGTAGGCAGTGCCCGAGCAGGCACGCTGTGGGGTGGGGCTGTGCAGGGCTTGCCCCCAAGGGTGGGTGTGGAGGCTGGACCATGTGCAGGAGAGCACCTGGCCCTGACACGGGTGTGCTCCAGGGCATCATCTTCCAACAGACAGGTGCTGGTAGTGACACCTCTCTGGACTTCTTCCAGCCTGGCTCCCTCACAGCCCTTGCTGCTCTCTCTGTTCTGGGGCAGAGGCTTTTGGGCTTCCTTTCTTGGCTTTTCTGCTTGTTGCTGAAGGGGTTAAACAGTGTTTGGGCCACTTTCCATCCTCAGCAGCTAGGAGATCGGGTGCTGAGAGCTGCTCAGTGGGAGGCCAGCAGGCTCTGTGGGACTCGATCTGCTCCCCTCACTGATCTGCTCCCCTCACTGCGGCTTGCCAGGCTCAGACCCGGCCAGGGTGCTGGGGCTCCTAGGCCTCCCCAGGGGATGGTCCTTCCCTGGGGGCTGGATGGTTGTGGTGCCTCTGCGTTCAGCATCTCAGCCAGCGTGGCTGGGATTTTCTCTACTTTGGTGCTGCTCAGGGACCTCTGGAAAGGGCAGGTCCTTGATGGAACCATATGCTGCACGGGGACTGAGGACGTGACTTCTGTCCTCCACCTGCAAAGAAGGCAGGATGCTTGGTAGTGGGATGGTGAAGCTGGTGTAGCACTGGAAGGAGCTTTCTGCTGTGGTGAGGAGCTTTTGGAGCCTCTGATGCCACTGAACATGCTGGATGGAGAGTGAAGTTGGCTCTCCTTGCCACTGATGTCACCTGGAGGGTGCTTGGCCTGCTCCCATGTACATGTAATGGCCCAGGCCATTTGAGGTAGCTGGGATTGAGATGGTGTCCATCACTCTGTGTGCAGCTGCTGCACAGGTCCCACTTTCCTCCAGCCAAAAGCCCAGTGGTGCCCAGTAAACCCCATGGTGGTGGTGGCTGGCAGGGTGAGTAGAGTGCTGCTGCTCCCCATGATGCTGGCGTGATGCTTCTTGCTCCTCACAGCAAAAAAACCCTCATTGCATTTTAATGATGAATTTTGGATGCAAAGGGCAGGAGGGCAAGGGAATGAGAGGGCAGCTGTTAGTCTGGATTCAACATGATTTGCTGCACAAGACCACTTGGCTGCAATTAAGAAGGTGCTGGTACCCAGGTTGCCGGGGAGACGGAGCTGTTCAGACGTGCTGGATGCCATCCCACCCCTTCACTGCCACCAGTGACAGCCCAGCCCCAGTGCTGTCCCTGATGCTGTTGCAGGGGACACAGTGCTGAGCAGTGTGTGTGCTGCCTCATCCTGCGAGGCGTTGGTGATAGTCCCCACACCAGTGATTCCCGATAGCTGTGGCCACACCAGTGCCCTGGATGGATTCCCTGAAGCCAGGGCAGGCTGGGGAGAGCTGGACAAACGTGGGTGCTTCTGGCATGGATCAGGGACCCATGCTTCAGAGCCATCTTCAAGTGAGTCCCTTGTGCCGGCCCCAGTGGGGTGATTGCTGGTGGGGGGTGAGTGGCTGTCTGGGGTGGCAAGTGGCCTTGGCACCACTTGGCTCGTCCACCTGATGACCAAGATGGAAGCCCCATCTCTTTCAAAGTGTAGACTTTTCTCCTGTTCTAGAAGGCACCTGCCATGGCCACTTTCAGGTCCCTGAGGAGTTAGCAGGGAGCAGGGTCACGCATCACTGTGACAGCCCGAGGTGGGTGCAGCGTATTCGTGCCAGGGCTCCAGCCCTGCCTGTGTCCCCACACAGTCATCACCCATCCAGTGCCTCTTCCAGGCAAGACCACTGTGCAATCTTCCTGCACACCCAGCCCTGGGCATCTTCCAGCAGCTGCCTGCACTGTTCCCACCATGCACCTTCCTCCTGGCTGTGGGATGGGTGTCCTGCCTACTGTCCAGAGGCCATAGTGGGAAGTGGTGAACCCATCAGAGATGACTGCCAGCCACAAGAGGCATCTGTCTTGTTCCCCTCATGCTGAGGTGAGAGTGCTGGAGCCTCATGCTCGTGACAGCCATGGTGTCACTGCTCCATGCCCAGCAGCCCTGCTGCCAGGGTGGGCTACGTGGGAAAGAAGGGTCAGGCTGAGATGGACCTGGCTGAGCCCAGATCTGCCTAGGAGCCACTGCTGGCTTGGCATCCCCAGTCCTGGGTGGGGCTGCCCCGGTTGAGTTGGGAGGGCAGGAGCTGTGCCAGCCTGTGCCCTGGTCTGCTTGGCACAAGTTGTGTGCCAGGGAGCACTACTGCCTCTGCCAGCCGCCTGTGTCCAGCACCTCCTGCACACAGACTTCTCCGTTGGGTCCAGCACCTCCTGCACACAAACTTCTCCGTTGGGTCCAGCACCTCCTGCACACAAACTTCTCCGTTGGGTCCAGCACCTCCTGCACACAAACTTCTC
>JANHGN010001657.1:0-27500 GCA_024605025.1 Megaceryle maxima
TTTTTTCCCCCCCCTTTTTTTTTCCAGAGCTTTTTTTTGTTTGTTTTTTTTTTTTTTTTTTTTTTTTTTTTTTTTTTTTTTGTTTGTTTGTTTTTTTTGTTTTTTTTTTTTTCCTGGTAAAATTCAGCTTTGTCCCTATCCAGAAGCAGCTCTTCATTCAGTGTTGCTTTGACCCTTCCACTCTGCTTTGTTAATTTTTGGACCCTGACCTTTCTGGAGAGGGAAGTGCAGCCAGCTCGCAATAAGCAGGGAGCTGCTCCACCCAGTGGGTGCAAGCAGCAAGTACCACATAGGCTTCCTTAGCACAAAAGCATAGAAAACCCAAGAGTAAAAGAATTTTGAGTGAAGGATGCATACACCCTTCCCTCAGGGGGAAGACCACATCCCAACGCATCCTATCTTCCAGCTGCTCCAGCTTCAATTGGAGTGATACAGTTGGGAAATCAGGTCTGAACCCACCAAAGAGCTATACCCAGTACAGTTTGTTACACGTAACGCTGAAGTTTGATGCTGGTTTGTCACCTTGGGCCTGTCTACAAAGGCTGGCCAGTTGCATGGAGCCTGCCCCGGCCAGCTGAGGAAAGTCGGGGTCCCCAGGCTAACACCGGTGGCTCAAGAGATCTGGTTGGCTAGCCCAGCTGGGAGCACATGGAGCACATAGCCCTGGCAAAGGAATGATGGAGCTTCCACAGGCAAGGGCAGGCAGGGCTTTTCACACCAAAGCATCACAGTGCAAACATATTTATGCTAGTGTGATCCTATGAAACTTGTCTGTGACTAAAAGCAGCCCTTGCTTTTACTAGTCCGGTGTAGCAAGGTTTGTGTGTCAAACACACATCCTCACAAAGCACAACTACACTATCTTAATACATGGGGCCAGGAAAAAAATGCTTCTGCCCATGCCCTGGCCTTTCCCTCCTATGCACTTATCATGTGGCACAGGCTTTTCTGTCAGGCAATATAAGCAGCTCTGCTGTGGACAGATGATGTGAAGCTTGGATAAGAGTGCTCCTGGTCTGCTGACTCACCTGGGCAAGGCAGTCCACATCAGCCCCATTAATGTCAGCTCTGAAATTACAACAGCCAAGTCTCCTTGGGAGGAAGATAAAAACTCAAAGGAGAGATGCAGCCAGGGCATATCCAGTATAGAGAAACACTTTAAGGTACTGTGAGTACAGCACTATTTTAGAAGGAGGCGAGCTCAGGCGATAAACTGCTGAGCCTTAGAAGCTACTGAAGAATAGTTGTAGAGCTGAATTTCTGCCCCTCCCTTTCTGTAAAGGGTTAAACTAAAGGGAGACTAAAAAAGCCTTGTGTTGCAACATAAGTGGCCCTGGATGGAAAAAGAGAAATTCTATGTTCCTCACATAAACTGTGCTGGTTAAGACTTCACCCAAAGATGTACTTTGCAGGAGGTTGTAATGACTCCAGGACACCCTGAGCCAAAACAGCTCTTAGTTCATGATCTAACCCTTTTACTTTTAGGCAAGAGTCTGTAACATTACTCAGTTTCCTGTGAGAGAGCAGATTGCTGTTACTATTATTATTTGATAGCTTCAGACTGCAACAGCTGCAAGACCATCAGGAAAGTTCATCTGAATTGTGCAAGGTGCCACACAGATTTATAATTGATGGTGCTCCCTTGAAGCATCTGCAGCATGTTACAGCAGGCAGGCAGAGCAAGGGCTTGCAGACGGTGATCCAGGTCAGGTGTAACAAAGCATGTCAGGCACTATTCTCAGCAGACCAGAAATTGAGATCAGAGCTCTTTGATGCCTTCCTCCCTCACGTTTGGGTGCATGGAGGGCCTGGCAACATCAGGCAGCTTCTCTGTGCTCACTGTTGTTCCCACCCATCTCCACCAGGCTGCTGGGTAGATCCTTAACACACCACTGCAGAGTTCTGGGTGAGTGCTGGAGCCTAGGATCACTCAGATTTTCACAGAGGACAGGCTTTGTACCTCTGAGAGGAGTGAGGTAAGAAGTCAGAGGAACCCATCCCGAGCATGCCTTCACTACAGCATTAATACAAGCTTTTAAGCAGGAGCAGCATCTCTCCACATCTCCTCTCCACATTCACACCAGGTTCTAACAGTGCTTCCAAACAGAGCTAGCTGGTCTGGTGTGGACCACACGATCAAGATAACTGCCGGTTTTGCATAAGTAATAATCTCTTTACCTTGGCAATGTGGATGCACACGAAACACACTTATTTCAGACCTACAGCGCTAGGTTTTATGAAGCTGCTCCACAGCTACTGCCCAGATGAACAAAATGGTTGCAGGAAGGTGTAAGGCTTCCCGATTGCAATTACACACGCATTTGTCCTCTGCTGCATAACACCACATGGTGCTGGCTATGCACGGACTGCAAAGGTCCTGTGTGACTGATGAACCTGGCTTCAAATGCTGAGAACTCTGTGGGGCAGAGGAATGCAGTTTTGGCAAAGGTAGCCAAAGACACCATTTTGATCTGAAATATGAGCCCAGCAGGAAGACAAGATGATGTGTGTCAGTCTGCCCCTTGAATATCAATGTGATCTCTGGACCAGCCTTGCTGACTGCATCACTTTTGGACACCTGACAGGCCCTTTGGTTCCTTGTGGTGCAGCTAATGGGCTCCCTGAGAAAAGCATCTAGGGAACCTGAAATCATTCACACTGGCTGAACAGAAAGACCTCAGTGTTTAATTACCCTGCATCCTCCTTGCTGGGCTGCAGCATTTGCAAACTTTATGTAGGATAAGGAACAACCTCATGTCATCATGGAAGTAGTGATGGCATGAAGTGCTGCAGCTGTCAGGACAGGCAGGACTCTGCAGGATATGCTACACTTAAGTTATTGTACTGCTTCTTTCCCACCATGGCATTTGCAGGACTTTGGGGAACTGCATCTGCTTACTAGGCATTAAGTGCAAGAAACAGATTCTCAAAACTTGTCTTACAAGCTTAAATTTAATGAGGATGAAAGAAGCAAAGTTTGTTAGAGAAAGACACTGGCTTGGGTACTCGGCATTCACTCACCTTCATTTTGAAGGTAATTTTTGGTGGTACCTCCAGCTTTGCTGATCCACGTTTCCTTTTAGCAGAAGCAGGACAGGTTCAGGAGAAGGATGAGCTCCCAGCAGCAGGAAAATGCAGTTTTGTCTCTGATTCTTGCTGCTTGTTGCTGTTAAGATTCAAGTGTACTACATGCAATGCCATTACCACATTCTGCAGCTTGGCTTTACTCTGCTTGCCCCGGGGAAATGACTGAGATAGATGGCTCTTCAGTCAAGTCTGTAAGGACACATTTTTCACTGCTCATCAAACTGCTTGTTCTTTTTCAGCTTGCTCAACTGAATGCAGCTGAGCACTTCAGCTCTGAGTCTGCTACAGGAAAAGGGCTGAAAGAATTTGATAGTGATGGCAACTGACTTAGAGAGAAGGAAGAATGGGCTGGGCTTCAGGACTTTGTCGGTGCACAAACCTTCAGAGGATACACCTCATCCTGTTACCTTTAATTAATGTGTTCAGTGTGGCTGCAAATTTGTGGTCCCGGGCAGTGCTAGGAGTCCCTACACATGGCAAAAGCTCTGTTTTATTAACCCTGCAAGCAAACCAATTTTCCAGCTGTTCATATACAGACAATACATTCCATCATTGTTTTCATGCTTACATAACTTTCAAGCTAGAATCATGAGAAAGAACTTCTTTACTGTAATAGTTGTAGAGCATTGGAATAGACAACAGAGAGGTTGTGGAGTCTCCTTCTCTGGAGACTTTCAAGACCCATCTGAACACATTTCTGCATGATCTGCTCTAGTTTTGTCCTGCTCTGACAGGGGGGTTGGACTCAATGATCTTTGGAGGTCTCTTCAACCCCTAACATTCTGTGATTCTGTAACTTCACTGGAAATGTCAAAAACCAGTAATTTTCTTTTAGCTGAGCAACACTTGCAGCAGCATTTTTACAGATGATGCTTATAGACTAACCCTATAAGTATATCCCACCACCACCTTACACCCAGCTGAACAACCGGAAACGTCATCCCAAGAAACACTAAAGCGCAGTTGGGGTATGTTCTGATTCTGCTGCTGCTTTAAGATAAGCAACCACATCCATTAGCCCACAACAGTGGATGTAAAAAGCAGGGACTGCACATTTCTTATCACTTGACAGCTGATTCCACCCGCTGAGAAGCAGCTCAGCTGTCTACAGTCTTGATTCAGCACAGCGGGAGGAAAATGGCCTATGACAACCACACTACACATCTAAAACTCTTTACAACCATAAAAAGGTAGGAGGAGAAACAGGGATTGAGCAGAGCTGACACTTATAAAAAGTTAAAGGAGCATTTTTGAGAAGACAGTGGGTTTTGCAAGAAAACCAGAATGTGCTATTCTTTACATCTCCAGCCTGCATCTGTGGAAGATGTGAAGCAAGAGGACAATGGGCAAATCATGCAGTAAGAGCATTACATGCTTTCTTTTACCAGGGACCTTCTGCCAAACTACCAGCGTGCTTTCTTCTTTCTCATGACAGATATGTAATATTAATAGCATTTACTAGCTGAGAAAGACACTGTTACCCCTCGGAAGCACAGCTGCACAACCAAAGACGAATCAGCCCTGATTTCTTAAAGAAACAAATTTCAATTTTTATGCTTGAAATAATGTGTGGACACATAGATTAAAACCTATAATTGTAAGCAAGGGGATCTTTCTCCCAGCAGACAATGTTCAGGCTGGTGAAGGAAACAGTTTATAACAATAAACTGGGCTTCCAGGCAGCCCTGAAGTGTGTGCCTGTCTCCCCACCCCCATCTCTTTCCACAGGGCCAGCACAGTTCCTATGGAACATTTTTCATTAACAGAGAACACCATTCCTATATAATTTTTTAATAAGCAAATTTCAAAGTATTTCACAGGGAAAATGAAGCTCCTGTGTCCATTCTACTCACTGGGAACCTGAGACAGTGTCATGAAATGACTTGCACAAGATTATTCCCCCCAGAATGACCACGCTGCGGGGAAACCAAAAAACCAACCAACCAACCAATCAAAAAACAAACCCCAAAACAAACAAGAAGAACCCCAAAACAACACAAACAAAAAAATCAGAAACCTCCGGAACAACTGCCTGTCCCTAAGCCCAAGGTGGGTAAGCAGGTAAAGAAACCAAGTAAAGGGAAAGGGCTGCATGTAAAGAGAGGGCAGCGGCAGGAGATGAAGGAACCGCTAAGAGACACTCTGCGAGCTGTGGATTCTGCAGTGTTTGGCGACATCATCGGCAGAGGGCATCCCTTCCCTTCCCTTTTCTCTTCCCTTTTCCCTTCCCCCAATTCCCTTCCCTCTTCCCTTCCCCCCTCACCACTGGGGCTTTCCTAAGGGTACAAAAGAAAGCTGGGTCAGCCCCCCTGCTGGGAAGCTCTCCTTTTTCACTCATTTTACTTCCTTAAAAAAAAAAAATCCTCCACATGGTTCACCAGGGTGTCTCTGCTGCAGCAAAACAGCCCCCCCGCACATCTTCCCCAGTGGGTGAAGTTTCCATGTGGATGCAGACCCGGACCTGGGATTACTTGTGATGGCTTCTAGAAGAGCCTTCAGAGGTGCCTGAAAGATTAGGGAGGCTGGATCATCAACAAATGAGAATCACCTGTTTAGAGCAGCAAAGCCAACTTAAAACCAGCACCTGTAAGATGAGGCAGATGTGTTCTAGTCAAACTATGGGAAGTGCATTTCTGCAGGAGACCCAGGGATAGATCTGCACTGATCTCTTATGGTTAATGTCAAAGATCCCATGTTCAGTGGACCAGTGGGCTTTGGCTAGAAGCCCTAACAGAGCTGCCATGAGAACAGAGAACTCTGTGTGTTGGTCCAGAGTGCCTGTTAGCACCTCTCTAGCCCATGACAAGCACTGACAGAAAAGCTGGCATTTCTGACCAAGTTTCTATCGCCGCCTAAACCCTAAATATGCAAAAATTGCTGGGCAAAGGCATTTCTCAGGTGTTACATTCTTCATCTTTCCATCTTTCAGCCTATGGTCAGAAAAACATGCCAAAGACAAGGCCTAGTGTTTCTTGGCTCTTACCCAGCTCCCCCTTCATCACTACAAAAGTTGGTGTTCTCAACCATATCTGATGCATCAAGATACCTCCCAGCTGCCTGGGAGGCCACAGTTTGCCCTTCTTCTCCTAGTTCCTGTCTGCTACAGAAGACACATAACATCATAATCTGATAGCCATGCAAGCTGCCAAAATTCTACCCAATGTGAGCCAGCACATCCTGAATTCAGTACAGATCTTCCTATTAGTTTCAGCTGCCATGGATCAGAAAACCTCTCTGCTGCTGGAAGTCCTTTCCAAGTCAAAGGGGTTTTGCCCCCATCTGAGCAGCTCCCAGCCATCACAAGGCTGTTCCTAGAACTGGATCCTTGGTAGGTGCAGTAATTGGAAACAGAGCAGCCTTGTGGCACTCAGAAAGCTGCTTGGACCAGGCAGTTTCCAAGATCATTGAGTACATCTGGAGAAATCATAGTGACAGAAGAAGTGGTTAGGTCCAAATTATTATCTGAGGCCAAAGGAATAAAACAGTCCAGAAGCCAAGTTCCTGCCTCTGTCTTGGCAATAGCCTACTGGTCTCTGCTGGCTTCTTAGTAACACAGAGGAAAACTGCCATGCACAAACATTTTTATCATTGTCTCTCAATATCCAAAGTACCTGACACAGCAAGAAGAAACCTATCCACATGGGCTGTGCAATCCTGAAACACATTTTGAAAATAGCTGTCAGGCCTCATGAATAAGAAGTGAATTACAAAGTGCATTAGAGTATCACTGTGTCAGCTAATACCCTGCTAAGAGTTTTCTGGCTTTGCCACAGACATCAGATGCAGAAAAAGATCTTATTAAGCCTAGTTCATCCTTGGGGAACACAGGAGGATTAATCTCTGTAGGATAAGTGCAAGTGCTTTCTCTTACCTGGGCAAGAGAGAGCTGTGATTTCCCATCTGCACGGTCCTAAGCACAAGAGTACCAAACAGCTGAGCTGGGCAAGTCCTCCCCTACTCCTGCCCAGAGCTTTACACCATTACTGCAAGCCCAAAGAGAAAACAGTTCCTTGCTGATCAACTGTCATTTGACTTAATTATAATCCTCCTATACCTACCTGGTTTCAGTCACATCCTCTGCCCCCCCCCATGTCCTGGTTTGAGTTAGACAATTCTGTTTGGTGATTTTCTTTCAGCTCAGTCTCTTCCAAGTAACTGCACTTTCTGAAGTTAGCACATTTTTGCAGGCAACATCTGCGAGTGATAACTCTCGACCTTTAGAGTTACTGCCAAGAACTAGTGTGTGCAGAAAGGCACTTGTTTATACTTGCTCTTGTGAAGGCCAAGGTCACTGATGAATCTTGTGTGCCGTGTTGGGGGGTGCAGTAAGCAAAAGGCTGCACCTGGAGGGAGAAGTGGACAAGACAGGTGACTCTAAACTGACCAGCAAGGGATTCCATCTCATGTATGTCATATTCAGTATAAAGCTGAGAGATCACAAGGGTCAAGCCTCTTTTTCAATGGCTGGTGCCCAAGGAGGACTCTGTCCGTTCTGCCTTCAATCCTGATCTGTGTGTTCCTGAATCAAGTTCCAGAATCCAGCTCCTTAATCCAGTGCCCATCTGCCCTTGAGTCCAGTCTGGGACTTCCCCTGTGCCTGCTCCACAGCATCAGTGGTGATGGTGATGTAATTGCCATCATGGGGGTTGGGTTTGATATTGATTTTGTCTGTATTTGTATACATTCAATTTTATTATTATGGTTTCAATAAAGCTGGTTTACTTTTCTTTTTCAATCCATGTCTCTTTCCCTTATTCCTTTTCTCTTCCCCTTTGGGAAGGGAGAGAAGATAATAGAGAGCATCTGTCACTTGTCTAGTGGCCAGTCCAGTCCCAATCCTTGACACTCCATCACCAGGCAATGATCATCCCTGCTTTCCTTACCCCTGCCAAGAGGTTGTGAATATCCACAAAGTACTTGCTCAGAGTAGTGACATCCACAAGAAAGGGAAATGCTCTGAAGAGTTAACCCACTGGCTGATGGAGGCTGGACATCACTGTGAAGAAGGTAGTTGAGGTCTCTCTGTTTGGCAATGCAAAAAAAGCCAGCACCTTCATTTTCAAATCTGTATCTCTTTTTTTAATTCAGCATCCTCATCTGTGGGCTGTTTGCAATTCTGCTGTCAGTTGTTTTCACTGCCATTGGTTCCACTTCCAACAGGCAGAACCAAATATTCACTCAAACAGCAATGGATAAAAAGCAACATAAATGTCAGTCACCAGGCTAGAAATTACCATACGTGAACCAATGCATATTGTAAGACAAATCAGAGATCTAACAAGAAAACCTGGGAGAAAATAAAAGTTAAGCTACCAGTCTGGTAGTTAGGATGCTTCCCTGGGAGATGCAATATCACATCCCCTTAGAGAAAGGAGGCAATGAAGCAGAGTCTTTCAGCATCCTGAACAAACTCTATTCCCACTGGGCTGTTTAGTAGAAGGGAGGAAATACTGGTACTTTCACCATCATTCTCTCCTTCCACCTCCCATGTTGTCTTCCTGATGGAAAATCTATTAGAGGTCTTTGAAGCAGCCATCAAGTATGTGGACAAGAAAGACTAGGTGAATACAACCACCTGCTTATCCTCCTGAAGGGCCTTGAAGCAAACTTCTTCCTCAAAGGTTCTCTAGGATTATAAACTCTCATGGGATAATGAGCGGATGAATGATTGAAGAAGGGGAAATAAAAGGGGGAAACAAGCAGCAGTCTTTCACAATGGAGAGAGTTCACCAGGGCAGTATCAGAGGGATGCGTGTTGAAGGCTGCAATGTATGGTGGACTCAGTAAATTACCTGGAAAATGAGTGGGTAAGAAATGTGACAAAGTTCCTGGTGGCATGAGGATACGCTGAGTAAAACCAGAAGGGTTATCTGTGAAGAGATGCAAAACAACCACATGCTACCAAATAACAAGGTGAGAAAACAGAAGAAAAACTGCAGCCTGGAAATTCAAAATAATGGACATGGGAAAAGCAGTGCTGACCTCATTATATCAAGATGGGCTCTTGAGCTGATTCTTAGAAATGACATCATATAGTTTATTTTCAGTAGCGGTTAAAAAATGAAGTGTTAGGAATACTCAGGAAGGGGTAAAGAATGGAATGGAGAATGTCAGGATAACATGGCAGTGCATCTGCATCCCAAAGACTGTGTGCACTTCTGGTCCTGCCATCTGCAAAGGGATTGAGCAGAATGTAAAGGGCTCAGAGAAGAGCAAGGGGAAAGAATTGGAAGTGTTTCCACACATGAAATAAGTCTAAGGGCAGACCAAGAATGGAAAAGAGACAACTGAAGGACAACACAATAAAGGCATTTTAAAGCATGAGTGGCTTCAGGACAGCAAATAGGGAGTGATCACTTGCTGTGTCTGCTTAAGCAGGTGACCTAGTGAGTGGAAACTCGGAATAAGCTAACAGGGGGTAGCTGCAGAGCCTCTGAGGGACAGATACACTTATTCTGGAAGACATAAACCAAAAGTTCATGGAAGAAAAACCACTGAGGGCTTTGGCACACAACCATGACCCCTCTGGTCAGGAAGTTCCTAAACCAAATTGCTGTAGGTATATTCTGGGGGAATAACTCTGCACATCTGCCCTGCCCTTGTATCTGTAGCTAGATGCCCAGTGCTGAGCACCAAGCCAGGCTGGCTTCCATCTCATCCAGTGCTACCAACCCACTGAGGTCACATGAGCCCCAGCTGGGCAGTACTACTTCTGATCAAGTAGAGTATTTGTCTTATGTCAAATAAGTAAAAAAAAATACTTTATTGGTATTTATTCATGTCCAGATGAGGATGACTAAAACATATTTCAGTTTAATAAGAACTAATTAATTCATAGAGCTGATCTCAGAAATTAAACCAAAGATAGCTCACAGCATAGTCATGGCAGCAAAAAAACCTTTCAACTGCTATCAGCGAGGCCACTGTACAAGCCTTGTACGAACAAATAATTAATGGATTACTGTACATCCCACCATTCACCTGTCAGGTAGCTCCTGATATGTGTTGTCAGACCATAGAGACCTTGGAGGAAAGTGGATGGCACCAAGATTAAGATGTCCTCAAAGGCTGATACTAATTTTGAATGCTTTGATTTGTAAATTCATTGTAGGAAGTGATTTTTAGTCCTGCCTTACATACAAGGCTTTGACCTCGTAAGTACACAGTAGCAGTTAAGTGATGAATGCTGGTGCCCTGAAGATTAGGTGTGCAGAACTACTGAATACTTGGGCAGGGGACCTTTTCAACATCCCCTCTGGTCTCATGTCAGAGTACAGCAGATCTGGCAAGGGAGTCTTTCCACCCTGTCTCTCTAGGCCCTGCTCCTGGCACTGCTCACGTGTGTAAATTCAGTTTTCCTGATCCTATGACTTTAAAATAACACCAGCATAGACCAGTCCAGATGAAATATGCTATAGTCTGCTATAGTATTGAAATTATATGAAAATAAACTCTAACAGGGGATTTTTTTACTGATATTTGAAAAACCAGCTAATCCAAGGAGTTAATGGAAACCACTAAGAACCTGGAATCAACAGCTGCTGAAGCTCTACAGCCATCTCTCAGCAACAGGCACCCCTCGTGCAGGTGCAAACAATATATTCCTCATTTCAGTTTTCCAGTTAGTGTAATGCAGTGATCAGTTCATTTAAAGCTGAGAAGCCAATGGGAAACTAAAGAAAGAAGGCAGAAGGCTATCACCACTTATTCTAATCTAGGTTAAAAAAAAAAAAGTTAGCAATGTCAAAAGTTATGGGGCAGGAGTGGCCTGGATCAATCATTTCACTTAGCTAACCAAAAATAATGCCTTCTTGTTTCAAACAAAAAGTAAGGTTTAATAAACTTCTTTGGTTTTCTTTTATATCTTACTTAATGCTTTTCATTTTAACTGATAAAATTTCCTGTTTTGTTGCACTGTTTTGGTTTCCATCCAAGAGGACAAAAGACAGGCATGTAAATTAATCAAATTTTAAAAAGGAATGCATCATCCATCATTTTCGGACAGAGGAACATGGACATCAGAACTGCGACTTGTTAAAATACACACAGCAATCCGTATTTCAGTAATTAACATATCCCCTGATTAAGAAAATATCCTGCAATTACAATACAAAAAGTCACATTTAGTTGCCAACCGGCAAGCTTCAGTGCTACAAGACACATTGAGAATCAAGACATCTTCAGCGAAGCATCTAAAAAGTCTAAGCCCATGACAGAATTAAAAAAAAAAAACAAAACAAAACCCCAACCACCTTATAATGGATTTCTGTGCATCCAGCAGCAGTTATGTTTAACTGTTTCAATAAGCTTCATTTAAGTCACTCTCCTGGTTTATTTCTCACTACAGCTTAACCAACCCAGACATCTGAATTCAAGCCTGCAGATGGATTACACCTGGCTGAACAACTCCAACTCCAAATGCAATAGTCCAAAAAGCCTGGTCAGACAGCTTTGTTCCGAGCTCAGCCTGGAGCCTTGGCCCAGGAACCCGGCAGCAGACCCAAGACTGCTGGAGCACGGAGCTGCCCCATGCTCCTGGTAGGCACCTGGGCTTAGTGCCAGCTCAGCACCTCACCTGCACAAGCCCTTTGGGAGATCCCACTCAGACTCCATTAGCTCTGTTATGCCTCTGAGAAATCTGCTACTGCTTTCTTGCTTTCCAAACTTTTTTTAGGTCTCTCTGTAGTCTCCCAAAAGGACTCAAGCTATTCTGCTTTCTTCCTTCTCCCTTTCAGAGAGGTTCTTCTGAAAGCATGTCCCTTCAAGCCTCCTGTTTTAAGCTGATCATGGCTACAAAGCCCACAAGTGCAAAGCTACATAAGGGGAAACCTTGCTGGTTTTCCCCTTTATATGGGGACAGAAGTGAAGTTCAGGAGCCAGCAGAAATTTCACCCACTTCAGCACCTTATGAAACCAATACAGCCTTTATCTGTCTCTTTAGATACTGCCAGTTGATCTTTTCAGATCTGTCTTGTATAAAACTGCTAAAATGTAGTCTAAGACAGACTAGGCTGCAAGTGGATAGTATGCCTTAAAAAAAAAAAACACCAAACCAAACCAATTCCCCTTCCCCTTCTCCCAGAAACCTAATGAAGCTGAAGGCAAATTTTCTGTGTCCCCAAAGGTATGCTCCAAGACTACTCTGTTACTTCTCACTTCAGGAAGAGAGGCTGGTGTGTGCTTACATGCAGAGTTTCAGTCTGCCTCTCCCTTTTCAGTTGTCACAGTCCTGCTTCACAGAGAGCAGCCCTGGTTTTTCCTGTTCTGCTGGCCACTAGTTTGCTGGGAAAACACCTCAAGGGCTCTTGTCCAGGCTGGCTGTGGCTCCTCTATTGACTGTTGTGTGAAGAGCCCGTCTGCCTTTTCTTGACCTCAGATGAGATGGTTTTGCCTGCCAGCACCTTTCTGTGAGGCAGTTCCCATCATTTCTGACTGTTCTGGCCACAAAGATGACATGACGCAGGCAGCACGCCCGAGACCCACGGGAGTGGCAGGACGTGGGGTTGACAGTTTACAACAGACTGGAGACCCACACTACACCGCTCTGATTCCGATGAGTTTCTGCTATGTAGGCTGAGATATGTCCCATATTTTGACCACCTAATAAAGATGGCTCAGTGAGAAAACAAGTCAGGCTAAAACCTTCAGGTTTTAACTGCAGAATATCAGTTGAGATCTAACTGGGAAATCAGGACAAACAAATCAGAGCTCTGGAACAAATTCTCTTTCCAGTGTGGCTTTTAGGCAATGGAAGCCTTGAAAGAGAAATCAGAGAATCACATTTTCTATGCTGTAGGTGTAACCTCATCAAGATTCTCATCAAGCAGAGATGATTTCTTGCTTAGTGCTTGAACAGTTAGCAGAAGATGGTGCAGTTCTCAGATGTTTACCCTCCATGATGGATGTCCAGGTTATCTTGAAAACTTCACACATGCAAAATTCTTCTGTTTCAACAGTCCTACCTATGGCAAAACACAGGCAAGAATCAATGTTGAGGCAAAGACTAAGCAGGCAAGAAGTCAGTTCTGTATAACCCTCTCTGCTCCTCTCTGCTCCTTCTTTTTTTTGCTCAGTCCAAGGCTTCATACTGAGCATGAGTGGAGGAAGAACATAAAGCAAGAAAAGTCACAAAGCAATCTGCCAGTCAATAATACCAGCAGAACTTGCAGGTTGTGGTGACTGACCTGTCTACCAATGTGAAGCAGTCACAGGGAAGAATGGCATTTGTCAAACTCTTGTGCAGAGCTTAAAAAACCCCTCATCTCTTAAAAAAAAAAAAAAAAAAAAAAAAAAAAACCTGCAATGAAAGTTAAAAAAACCCCAAAAACCAAAACACATTTATACTATCCCACTATTAGGATTAAATGTGATGGGTCAGGGGAAACAGACTGAAATCTCCCCAGGCTGCCATCCATGCTGTGCCTGCAGCAGGAGCTGGCAGAGCAGAGCTCTGGGCCCCTCCTCTATGCAGAGCTGGACTGAGCTGAAACTCCCAAGCAATGAAGTGCCAGGCAAGCACATACTGGTTGTTTCTGCTGCATGTGGGTGGACACATCCCAGGCATTATCTCTGGCACATAGCTCTTGGTACATGACATAGCTTGTTCCTTCCACACAGATAAGTTTATCAGCTGAGTCTCCCAGCTCTAGGTAAGCAAACTCCATTTGGGGTATGAGGTACAAGGAAAATGCAAACGCACCTCGACCCCTTTCACAAAGTCAAGGGAGCAGTCAAGCTGTTTGTTCTGGAAAGTGCCTCAGGTGCTCAGCTCAGCCTTGCCCTTCAGCTCAGCCATGGGTGGTCACAGCTTTGCTGACAGGACCAGCGCAGCAGTCACTCATCCTGCACCAGATCCTGGGCAGCAGAATGGCAGTCCTCAGCCACCTGACAAAACAAACAAACTGCTGGAAGAAAAATGCAGGAGCATGTGAGAGGAAGCAAGAGGAAAGAACAGGAATAAAATTTAAAACAGCACCAGGACAAGTCCCTGCTTTTTTTGCCCCTATGGTGTAAAACCTCTTCAGTTACTTAATTGGTGGCATTTGCCACTATCTCAGCATGGGGTTAGGAAACAACATTTAGCCCCAGTCCCTGAGCACACACCCTAGTTTCAGTCTCTGCCATCCCTGTGTGCTGAAAGCTGAGCTAGTGTGCCTCCTTCGGTGAGAGCATCACCTGCCCAGCAACTGTGCCTCCTCCCTAGTAGCACGTGCATCCTTCTCATAGGAAGCCCAATCCGGGCCTGGTTAAGGGGATGAATAGGGGATACCCTGAATACAGAAATGAGAAACCCCAGAAAAAACAATAGAACTGTACTGTCAGAAGTTATTTAGCGGAGCTAACAAAGCTCAGCACCCACTAAGCCGCGTGGTCTCCATCCTGACAAACTCTACAGAGGGAAATCAAAAGTGGGTGCTCTGCTGCTAGCCCCAGCATAGGGGCTCACAGGCTTTCAAGGAGGCTACAGGCTCCTGGGGCATGAACTCTTGGAGGAATGTAGGCAAAATAAAGCCTGCAACTGCTACCGGGGTTACACATTTCTACAAATAACCCCCAAAAAAGAAAAACATTTTCACAATAAGGACGGTCATGTGTTTGTTGCCCAAAGAGACTAAGCAGTCTTCATCCTTGGAAGGTTTTTTTCGAGACTGAGCTAGATAAAGTCCTGACCAACCTAGTCTCACCTCAGAGTTGACGCTGCTTTGGTTGGAGGTTGGACAAGAGACTTCCTGACAATCCTTCCAACATGAGTTACCTTGTGACAGACCACAAATTCTGCAGCCCCCAGCCCTGTGGTTTGGGAATGCTGTGTGTCTTGCTGCAGCACTCTGGTTTTACTCCCCAAAGGAATTCTCACTCAGTCATTCAGACACCAAACATCTGGGAGAAACACAAGCTGTTTGTGACACACTGAAATCACCTTCTGAAGGGAGACAGGTCCATGCAAGTGCAGAAGCTGAAGAGAGGGACTTTCCTGCTGTGACCTTGCATACTGAGTAGGCAAAACCCCACAAGTTCCTCTCGCAGTCAGCTGCATCTCTCCAAAGATGGGCATGACTCCCCCAGGCTGCTGCACTGGAAAGTAAGAGAGGGCCTGCCTTTCCTGGACAGGGGGTGCAGCTGGTCTTCACTGCAGAAAGGTGGCTGCCATCAGCCACCACCTGTGTTGGGGAAATGGGGCTCCAAATCCAGGCCATGGCCTCCAACAAGTTGGATTCACAGAAACTCCTCAGGCTTGTTCCTCTCACACCCAGCTGAAGCTAAGGGGAAGGGGCTCTTGCCACAGAGCTCTAAAGTAAATATTTCTATGAGCTTTTTTTCCCCTCCCACGTTGCCTCAAACAGCACAGCAAAGATTTCATTACCACAGCCAGTATCAGGAAGAGGTTAAGGCATCTGCACAAGCCTCATCATCTTATTGTCCAGCTCCTGCCCATTAGTAATCACCTCAGCAAAGTCCGTGTCCTTGCTCCAGCTGCAGTGGCAGAGGAGGAACAGTGTCATCTCTCCTCCAGAGAATCCAATTTTGGATGTCCTATCAACTGGTAAACAGTAACCACCTCTGTTCCCCTGCTGTCTTGCAGCAAAACAAGCTGCTCACATACAGAACTAACGCCAGACTGAAGTGTCTGCTCGGAGACATATGACTGCTTCAAAAGAGTATCTGTAAATCGGCTACCCAAAAGAGGGCAGTACAAGATAAGAACTATATAGATAAGACAACCCTCTCCAGTTGTGCCTGGTTTATGAGGACCTTTCCCATGAGTCAGCAGCGTGCCCAGGTGGCACAGAAGGCCAATGGCATCTTGGCTTGCATCAGGAATAGTGTGGCCAGCAGGTCCAGGGATGTAATTCTGCCCCTGTACTCGGCACTGGTGAGGCCTCACCTTGAGTACTGGGTACAGTTCTGGGCCCCTCACTGCCAGAAGGATACTGAGGTGCTAGAGCGGGTCCAGAGGAGAGTGATGAGGCTGGGGAAGGGATGTGAGGGAAAGTCTGATGAGGAGAGGCTGAGGGAGCTGGGGTTGTTCAGCTTGGAGGAGACTCAGGGGGGAGCCTTATCACTCTCTACAACTACCTGAAAGGAATTTGTAGTCAGGTGGGGGCCAGGCTCTTCTCCCAGACAACTAGTGACAGAACGAGAGGGTATGTCCTGAAGCTGTGCCAGGGGAGGTTTAGGTTGGATCTTAGGAAGCACTTCCTCACAGAAAGGGTGATTAGACACTGGAATGGACTGCCCGGGGAGGTGGTGGAGTCGCCATCCCTGGAGGTGTTTAAGGAAAGATTGGATGTGGTGCTTAGTGACATGGTCTAGCTGATGTCATGGTGCTGAGTCATAGGCTGGACTTGATGATCTTGGAGGTCTATTCCAGCATCAGTAATCCTGTGATTCTGTGAAGAGGAAAAGCTGAGGGAAAAGGCTTCCTCATAACACCTCTTCACTGAGTTTGGAACAAAGCTTCCTACAGGAATATCATAGAGCAACCAGCAACCACATTTTTAGAGAAGCAAAACCTGCATGTGTTACATTTCATCCCCATAACATCTCTTCCGTAGCCCCATAACTGGCTCCCCCCTCGCCTTCCCACCGTCCTCTCCCCTCACAATCCCACCTCCTGAATGCCTTGTAGCTCACCTCTTTTCACAGCTGGACACCCTCTTACCCATTACCTACACCCTGCTTCTTTTCCGAGTTACTGATCATGCAAGCTGAAGACCCCCTGAGGTGACCCCCTCTGATTTGGGGATTTTGAGGGAAGGCAACCTTCTGCTGCTGTACCAGCCACATCTGGTTATCCAAAACGCTTGTCACAGGAAGAACGGTACCTTTGCACAGAAATGTGGACAAGGAATACAAAACTGCTTCCAGGCATATAAAACATCACTTTCTCAGGAGAAGCAGGTGAACTAGGAAGGCAGAGCCCACACTTCTCCCACAGGCACCCACCTTCTGCTTAGGTCAGTAACTACTTAGTCTGTGAGATGTCTGCAAGTTACATCTTGCCCTGGTCTAGGCTGACCTAGCAGTGCACATGGTGAAGTGTGGGAACCGGTGGCATGAATTCATTATGAATATGGGCAGGGCAACTCTTTGACCTGCAAGAAACTTTCTGCTTTAACTCAGTTACCAGTATCCTATTATAAATGGTAAGACAGCATCTAATTTCCTTTCCAAGATACAACCCCTGTTTTTCAATCAGATGCTTCTATTTGCTTTTGCTGCTTCAGAGCTCTCTTGGTCAGGTACTTCACTGCCAGGAAGATGCAGATTTTTCTCCCCCACATGCCTTTTAAAGATCCATTCAGTGAACCTGGAAGATGCTTCTCCTACAGACCGACCTAGTTCCACATTTTTGAGCCACACAGAATGGTGATCTACTGGGCTAAAAAAAAGGCCTATTCAAAACATGTCCAAGGTTACCTCCTAAGTCAAATCAGGAGATCTGGAAAACAAACCTAACATCTTATGTATGCTCACAGGTTTAGCTCTGGGGTGCTGAAAGCTGTGCGTGCCCTTGGGCAGATGTGCCAGGCAAGTCTGGGTTTGAATTAAATTGACTTCAATTTTTCCAAGTCAGTTCTAAAATCCTGAAAAATTCTAAACCAAAAAAAAAATATCACTGCCCTTCTTTACCGTATCAGCCTGGTGAAGTTCAGTCACTGTTAAAAGCAGCAAAACCTTGTAAATTGGGGAAGAAAATACAAATGTGCAGTAATAGAGATAAAAAGACAAGGGATGATGTGCCTGTACCAAGGAACGGCCTTCAAAGGGATAAGTGGAAATCTGATAGAGAATGAAACTCTATTGCTAAGCACTGAGAAAAGCGGTGCAAGAAAGCAGGAAGAATGGGCACTCTGGGAAGTCTTAAACAACAAAGCCAACAAAATCAGAAGAAAATGGTTTAGAAGAGCCTTTAAAATGAGTTTTATTGTCAGAATTTTACAAGTGGCCTTCAGTGGCATCATACAAGAAGAACTCTGTTGCAAAACTCTAATAAATAGTCTGCCCCAAGTCCCAAAATATTTTTTGAAATAAAATAAAAAACAAACTTAAAAATAAGAGAATAAAAGCAAGACTTCAGGATGCTCAGAGATGTTAGCAGTATTTCCCATTTACAAATATTATCAGGCATTATATAAATCTCCTTCATACAAGTCATTAAAAAACCCAAGACATTCTAAACCTTTACAAAAGCACTCCAGAAATAGTTCCAAAGAGATCCATTTCCATGACAAAACATTAGAGAAGAACTCCATGGGGATTAGCATCACAAATGAAGTTTGAGGTTGAAGTGCAGTGTGTACTTGAGTGAAGCAAGATTAAAGACCATGAAAAAAAGGATTTGAAAAGAGCATGGAAGTTTCTGTGACAAAACTATGCCCGATGATTTTAATCTGTCTACTTGAGAATGTGGTAAAGGGGAGGGAGTGGATGCTCTTGAAATTAACCCCCAAATATACTGTGCCTTATGCAAGGCAGTATTTATTAAGGTAGTGACTGTATCCTCAGAAGGGAGGAGAAAATGTTTCTCAGCACACTGCACAGTTCAACACCTGCACAGACTGTGATGATTAGAACTCGTATTCTGACGGCTAAAAGGTATTTTCAGGAGAGGTAACATGTTGTGGTGAGTTAGCTGTTCCTTCAAAGAACAAGAAATTGTGTTTCCTGGCATGAGACAGTTTGGAAAAATCTCATGCTAGGCAGTTTCAATGGGGATTGGGAATTTCAGAGCTCCAATCCTATCCCAGTACTTAGAAAAAAGACACTTCCCTAATTCACCTTTGCATATTCCTCTGTCTACCATTGTAAAAGATATTTAAGACCTCTCATGTAATAAAACACAAGTTGAGTAAAGAATTCTCAAATCTGTTGTGATTTGAGAAGTCCAGAGAAATGGAATGGGAGGGCAGGTGCACAGAGATGGTTTATGTGGATTTTCATAGAAACACTTCAGGGGAAAGAAATCTTCATCTCTTTACAACTTCAGCCCAGATCTTCTGCCCATATGCAAGTGACAGATTCCCCTGGAAGGGAAGGGGACTACGCTGAAGTGGTACAGCAGCAGTACTCGGGATGTCTCAGCTTGCCTGATACAGCATGGACTGCAGCATGCCCAGTTTTGCTGTTTGCAAAGTTACTTGCAGCCGTTGTTTCCATGGGAAACAAAGGCTACCAGAAATGCTAATGCAATAGATGTGTGATCATATGCCTCACCCATGGCTCACATCTCTAGACTCTCTCCAAATGTTATGATGCTGGTTGTACTGTACCATACACTATGGACACGTGTTCTCTGTAATGTATGGGAAGGTAGCACGAGCAATCAAGCGCAAATTGCTAAGGAGACGCCTAAAACATTGCATTGCATCCCCTTGTCTGTGGCATACTTCAGAAAACAACCTTAGAAGAGCAGTAAAATAAACATTTCTTTCTACTTTTCTAGATGTCATAATATTTGCCAAAGCTGCAAGGAAAAGCAGATTACCTGAAACAGAGAGAAAGGAGTTAATGAAAACAGAAGCAGAAGGAACAGAGAGCCTGATCCCGCCTCCAAATCATTTTGTACATAACAGATAAAGAGACAATGTGCAAAAAATAGACATTCACATTTTAGCAGTTAAACTTTTATTTTACCTTTTTAAAATTATTTACTTTTTTTTTTTTTCTACAAAAGGCAGACATTGATTGTTAATCTGCAATTGTTCTGAGTGCGCGCAGAGATGCAAAAAAGGGTTATCAGAGGATGAAGGACAGGGAAGCGCTCTGACTATACTTTCACATGTCATGATTAAGATGGCATTAAAGCTTAAGTCCCAGTAATAATATTCATAACAGAGAGTTTCCTTCCCCACACACTGTTCTCAGTTCATATCAATTGTGTTGAAAACCCATTCGGTGAATTTCTTCAGTTTCTCAGTTGCATTCTGGGATTCCTCCTGTAACCTCAAGTTGTCTTCCCGCAAATGTTGCACTTCGGCCTGAAGACTGGCCTTGTCCTCTTTTTCCTTAGGCATGAGGAAAAATACAGATCTTAGTGGAAATTTTAGGTCATGCTTCCTACAGAAAGGCAAGAATCTCTTAAGAGAGCCCGAGTTTCATTCTTTATATGGATCTTATGTGCAGGAACACAGTTTTACATCTAAGGGACATTTGTGACACTTCCTTCTCCACTTTTTGCTTGAATGAGCAGGATTTCTCTACATTAAATTCTACGACACAATCTGGCTCCTCAAGTGGCAGTTAAAATCAGGCGTGCCCTGTTCTGTATGTACATGTATGTGCAACTGCTGATGGTTAACTAAATAAGGGATGGGACATTTTCCTGCAAAGACTTCCCCAGCTAAAAGACTTTTCATCTGACCACAGCAGATCCTCCTTGGACGAAGCAGGCGGTAACACAACACAGGAAATTCCCACATTATAAAATTTTATGTTTAGATAATACTATCAGCTTTTCAGTATCAGCAGAATATATTTACATGGACTGACTTCAAGCCTTTCATGGTGGACTTGAATTAGGAGAGGAGGCACCCTGGGTCACCCTCCTATGTTAAGCAGAGGAATAAGATGCCTACAAATGCAAGGCTAGGGCAAGTCTAAATTTGTCCCTAGCCTTGCATAATTCAAAGTACGGCCTGAGAAAAGTAATAATGTCTGGTTTTGCGTACAAGGATGCGACTGTCACAGGCTCAGGCACAGCAAAGCAGGATCACACAGTTATTAATATCACCTATCAGCACTAAATACAGATTTTCTGAAGATTAAATGTTTACCTTCCTTAAATCCTCTTGCAGCATCTTCAGCAAGCCTTCCAGTTGGTCCACTTTAGAGGCGAGAGTTGGAGGAGATTCTTTACTGTTGAAAGCAGGAAAGAAGAACAGGTACTGATATGATTTACTGTCTTCACATAGAGTATCCAACAGCCTTGTCTATACCAAGTGACTTTATGCAGGTGTACACTCAGGTACACTAAGAATTCACAAAACGAACAAAAGGTACCTAATAAAGAGTACACAGAACACATGAAGCACATTAATCAGTAGAACAAATGTAACTCATTAATTGGGGCCTTCCTATCACTTCACACTTCTCTATTCATTATATGTGCCTTGAAGTACCATTGCTTTGGACACGTTCATCAACTTCTCAGACAAGAAACTCACAAAAAGGCTCAACTGGACTTACGATTCTTACGTTTTCACTTCCCACCACCATCTTCAAGAGAACTTGTGAAGAGTTCTTCTGTGAAGCCTGGAGATGGCTTCCAGATACAGATGCTCCTACTCTTTTCCTCAGTTTGTAGCTGACGAAGTCAGCATATCTGGTGTATTTACTTACCCTGTATAAGGCTTTATCTGTGCAGTAAGCTGGTCCTCAGCCTGATCACTGCTGGAGGCAGCACTCACAGGTCTGTGATTTTCATCAGCAGCAGCAAAGAATGAAGCTCGCTGAACTGAGAAGGCAAACAGAAAAACAATGGCAGCAGTAAAGATTATCTGTTCCTGAACAGTGCAACAGCTACACTGCAGGTACTCAAAGCAATCCAACAAGTCTCTCTCAAGCAAGATAAGGTGATGAGAGAAGCAAACTGGCATTGCAAGTCCTTGCACCAGGTTCTCCACTGTATTGGATTCAACAAGCAAGTACTATCTCTGGCACCGCACTGCAGGCTCACAAAGACCATGTGTCACCCTCAGCCTAAAAAAGTCTCCAGGAGGGAGATGCTACAAGAGTGCAAAGCAGAGATGCCTGTAAAGCACTTGCAGAGTCCACCCAAGGCCAGTTCCAAGAGAGGCAAGAAGTCAAACTGGAGCAAGAGCTGTGCAGAATTTCCTGGGCATAGCTGCATGACATTATCCATTAACTCACTAACTGTATTTAGCTTCCTTCACTCCATAAAGATCCCTTTATCTTGAGGAAAGAAAAGCTCACTATGCACAAATTACATGTGGAAAATAAAATGACCAATGTAATTTTTCAGAACCCAAAATTTTTTCCTTATGCCTTAGAAAATGCTTTCAGATTGAAACATAAAACCGCTTTCCTGCCTTATGTCTCTACCTTTTGACCTCGTAACTGCTCAGATGTTTTAACACATCTCTAAATCACTATTGCATGTGGTGAGACTGTAAACTACTGACTGCCCCCACCTCTAGAGTTTCCTAGAAAAACTAGCAACATGAACACTTTGCAGTTTAACAAATTAACATCACTCCTCAGCAGCTGCTGTTTTCTCACTAGAAATGGAACAGTATTGTCTTTTTCTGCTTAGCAAATTTTTGTTCTTTCAACAAGGCTAAAATTAATGTGCCTTGGTATTTGGTAGATTTTTTCCTGCTCTCCTCTTTTTCTCTGTGAATGAAAAACCTGAAGGTTGGTGTAGCTCAGCAATCCATCAACTTTTGTTTCAGTTGGTTGCAGATATCACTACCTGCAGCTTTGGGGCTTGTGCTGAAGAGACCAACCAGAGAGGTTTCCAGGATCACAAATCAGAATTTAGGCTGCTTGGTACTTGTCAACCCCTACTGGCAACCTGGCAGAGACTAGAGAATGAGATTATATTGACATCAAACAGCTATTCTCTCCAAGTCAAGTCTGGATATATTTTTACAGTGGTGAGATGAAGATGCTATCCAACAGATCACCCCAGCTTTTATTCATCTTAGCTGTCAGTTTGCTAACCTGACCACATGGACTTTGTTCACACTTCTAAAGAGACACACAAGTGTGTTTGGGACCTAGAAAAGCAGGAGATTCAGCTTAATGAGGCCAGTCAAACCAGAAAAAAACCCCAAAACAAAACAGGGATCTTTTAAGTAGAAATTGCCAACACAGTGAAGTTAATTCAAACCTGGGTTTCATCCCTGTGTGGTGGTGGCTACTCTGGCTACTACCAGAGAACAGCCAAGAAAGCAAGTGACTCCACAGCCTTCTCCAGCCATGCAGAATAACATGGGAAAAGATCCAGGATCAGGGAGAACACTTTCATGAAGGTGGGACAGCATGTATACAGACATTAGAGAAAGGCACTTCTGTTTAATGCACCTAGAAGCCTTTTCCATCCAATTACACTATCTACAAGGTAAACTCCCTTTGGGGTGAAGTGTATTTAATTTCAAATTCAAATACATCCAGGCAGCTTACAGTTTTCTTCAGGTTACTAAATGTCAAGGAGATAAAAAGTGCCATAGGATGAAATGACACTTATGTGAAAGTTTGTGTACTCAAGGAGTATGCACAGGGAAGAACGGCAATGGAAAAGTATATACTAACAACGCATATTTTCCCCAAATACCTTGGCAGAGCACTTGAGCCACACTACAGAAGTTCTTTCTACTGCAGTAAGCAAGGAATCATTAGTGTGCTCCTATTTCCCCTACTGTTTGACTTTACTTTTGCACGTCTGTGCCAGATGTCTTTTCCACTCGAGCTGTGATGTCTGCAGCTGCTCTGCATGGATTGCAAAGTAGCCAGTTTCACAGACTTTTGGCCAAACTGTAGCACAGAGGCATTCCAGTATGAAGAAATGGTACCCGAGTACTACAGTTTTAGGCTGTTAACAATTAAATTGCTATTTTAAATGAGCTTAAGCTTCAGACTAAGTAGAAACAGTAACAACAACAAAAGGAAGAATCAAGATTTAAAAACAAAACAAACCCACTCCTTAACAAAACATGTCCAAAGACCAACATTTTAAGGATTACTTTCAGAAAACTTACCTTCAAAAGCTTTGGCAGCATCTACCAAATTTGACCAGTCCAGATCAGAGGCAGAATCAGGCAATGGCATAAGACCAGGGTCTGGCATGGGCTGCCGTCTTTGCTCCTGGATATCTGTGAGGGAGCTGTCTGAGGCAGAAAACTCTCCTAAAGTAAGGCAGAACAAATTATAAATGGTATAAAAAAACCAAAACAAAACACACAACTAAAATTCCTTTCTTAGTACTAGTGCATCCCTAATTTTACTTTTTCTGGAAGAGCATTTTTGGGACCAGAACTCAGTAGAACGTTTCATCCTCTGCAGTTGACCGGATACAGCACGTTACGAGACAGTTTTCTGAGACAGTTCTTCTCACCAAGACATTCAGGTCTTTTCTAACCTGTCTGAATCTTTGCAGCTTAGCACTTCAAAAGCCACCTTCTGCCGCCCCCCAGCACTGGGGGCTGGAGGCAGCACTCTTCTACCCAGTGATTCCTGCCTTTGCACAAGCTGAAGATACTTGAAGGGCTCTGCAGCTTCTTGGGGCTTCTACACTCCCTGGCAGCTATTTGCTCCTGTAAAGATACAAAATTGTGGGAGCTTTTTCATCCTCTTTACAATCTCATAAACCCATGAGAGCAGACATGGGCCTATCAAGATGGATCAGAACAGGGAAACCCTTAAAATGACTTCCAAAGTGACGCGTATATCTCTCAGCAGTTTACTGAAACCTCTTGATCTTTATTGAAAAATACCCAGAGTCACCCATAAGCTGTTACATGGTGCTACAGAAAAAACAGTGGTGAGCTTGAAAGGAGCATATGAAGTCCCTGTAATTTTTTGTGCAAACTGGTGCCTAGCAGAGTGAAACACTGGAATTATGGCCACTAATTAGGGAAAGACCAAGTTGTGAACCATCATCTACTTTATTTCAGTTTACTGGTTGGACAATCAAAAAATGGCGCTTAAGACAGCACGTGTAAGCTCAGAAGCAGCAATAACTTGCTTCTTCATGCTCTCTGTCAGGGTGTAAAGAGGTTTTGAAAAAATGGTAGGTGGCATTAGAAGCACCAAAAATGTACAGGTGTGTAGATGGGCTGGGAAACTGGGAGGAAGCTGCAGAGAAGAAAGGTATAGTGAAGAATCCATTTGGACCAGAGAGAACAGAAGGACAGCATGGTGGACAAGGCACAAGCCTGTTGGAAGATAAATGCCACTCGATGTGCTGCTTATTGTTGCCCATCCCCTTCTTTTTTTTTTACAGTCTCATAACTATGCCATTTCAATAACTAAAATAGCTTTAGCTAAATAATGTTGCTGCCTGGGAAACAATGACTGGAAAAGCTACCCTGTACTCATTTCTTTGCTCAAAAATCTGGATTTTTTGTTGCCGCTCTTTTCTTTTGTCTCTGTGTGTGTTTACTTTTTACAAACATTAAGTTAGCTCAATATTAACTTGGAGGACTCTTGTATTATCTCCCCAAAAGAGAGCAGTTATTTGGGAAGTCCTTAACATGGAAGTATTTACAATTAGTGAAACGGTACACAGAATCAGAAGAAAAAAACTAACCATTGAAAAATTGTGTGCTTTAAAAGTGTGAGCTTGTCTGTCTTAAATAACAATCAAGTAAGAAAGAATATTTTTAGTTCACTGTTTACCCTCTTCAAAACAGAGGTGCTCTCTAACGGCTGTTTTTTGTTCTTTAGATCTTTGAATTAAAAGAATTTTTAATAACTAGAAGCTAAAAATTACTTGTGGTATTAAATATCCAGCTCTACTTAATCCTTTTCTCAGCAATGGCAAGTGGGGGGCAGGGGGGAGACAATTTGTGTGCTACTCAAATAGCTGGTCCTTTTATCATGCAGGCCCTATATTATAGAAAATGGAAAATCTTGTTGACAACACAAGTAATTGGTTTGGTGTGGAAGAGAATGTGACAGTGAAAAAAGATTCTGTGGTTTTCTTTTTGGAAAATACAGGAATCTAAACAAAGGAGACCAAGTGCTGCTTTCCACTTCTACTCAGATGGTATCATTAATCTTCTGACCCCAAGCCCTCAGAAGCCAAATCCACCAGCCACTTACAAGCATAACCAACTCTGCGAAGTTACTTAAGTGCATATAAAAAGCAGAAGTGAAGAGATCTCAGTTTCCTAACTCTTTATGCAAGAAACATGTTACAGAGAAACAACAGCTCATGAAAATGTCAGGTTCAACACTGAGAACTGATGCCTGGTGATCACAGACAGAAAAGAATTTAAAATTGGTTTCTTCAGCATCCTTCACTGTTGAATGTATCCTGTGTATCTAAATACAGACGGTGCTTAGGGCCCACCACAGCAAGTTGAATCTATTGATAGCTTTGTGTTTTCCTCATGAAACACACTAAAACATGAATAAATCAGAGCAGATAAGTACTTCAGAAAACACTGCAGAATCCTACACTGAGATCTAGCTCTATTTCTGGAAAACACATTTAGTTATGAGGTACAGTAGGAACCTGTGAAAATTCCCTTTCTCACCCAGACTTTCACATGCAGCAGCACACAACCTCTATCAGATGATCCTAATGAGACTTTTCAGTAAACTAACAGGGGAAAGCCGAGTGCCTTGGGGACAGCAGTTTGCCCAGTAATTTTTTCTTGTTAGCTGCTTATGTGTTACTAATTGAGTAACTCACTCAATTCCTGTAAAATTAATAGGGTAAGGAAGTGAATTTAAAAATGGGGCAATAAAATCTGTATCCAGTGTATTTGTACACCCAGAAGTTTACCCACTTTTATATCATTATTTTCGTAATACTATTTTGATCTCATAATCCCACACTAAAGGAACTGGCACCTGAAGCTGTCACTGGTGGAATACCAGGCATACAGTGTTTGCCCATTGGTCCAACTGGTCCAGATGACTCGTGGAAGAAATGGTGAAAACTTACAACCAATAAGGCGAATTTTTACGCTCCCTCCAGAAGGTAATTGCACTACCAGTAATACAGGTTTATATAACCCACGGAAGTGTGTGTGTGTGTGCGTGTGTGAAATCCCCATCCTACTCTACTCATTTTACCAAAATAAAGATGGAAGTACTAATTGTACTAATTGCTGTAACAAACATTCTCCCTTAACGCGAGTCACAAAGGATTCCTCAGAAAGTAGAAAAATTGGAAATCCACTTACCATGCAGTGATTTCATTCCCAAAGTATAAGATGGTCTCCGTAACGGCAGCGACTTTGGGAGAGAAGGGTACGTGCTGGTGAACAGTACATCATTTGGCATGGCTTGGTCCAAGAGTGAGGCCCGTGAGGCGAAGAAGTGGTCCCTTTGACCACTGTAAATACTCTCATCTGACAAAGTCCTTTGCAAGGCACGCCTTGTGGTAGGAGTGCTGGGAAAGGGAGACTGACAGGACAGAGTGTGTGACTACACATTCATAGAAACAAATAAAAAGAAATGAGAAAAAAAATATCAATAAAGAAACTTATGAAGTTTATGTTGAAATATTTTTTTAGTTTTATTTTTTAAATAAGAAAACAAATGTTAACATAGTGTTTTTTCAGACTGGACAGGAAAAAGAACTAAAGGAATCTGCCTGGGAGGAGATTATAACTAGATAACATATATAGGTCTTTTTTAGCATATCTCACATTTTATTTTTTAAAAACCCTTCAAGCTTCTCCTGAAGTGGAAATCTCTGGCAGATTCTAGAGCTG